>JBAMJV010004751.1:0-79284 GCA_037951105.1 Echinarachnius parma | reverse complement strand
CTGAGCACACTGCAAAGTATATGTGCTAGGCACCGAGTTTAGACGTCTTCATAATGAAGATGCTGTTATGCCTGCCAAGTACTTATACTGTGCAGTTCAGCACACTTGCAGAGTTTAAGTACTTGGCAGGCGTAGTACGCTTAAAGCCATTTGGACGGACTTAATCAATAGTTTTGGATGGCGGACGAGGGCAGCTTGCTCGGGAGTCTGGTGCATCGGCGCGGGGGCTGGCGCTAGCGTGGCCAACCGGGAGAGATAAGGCGGAGAAGACCGTCAGCGGAGGCTGATGCTTTCCGAGCGATACCTGCACGCGGGCGCGGCGGCGCGCAGCATGCATGGCAGCACGCGACATGTGACAGCTGATCTATCTCCGTCCATGTGACCTGCTTTTTGTTGAGAGTTGTTGTTACTTATTTTTGCGATTTTTGTTTTTTAGTTTGACATCGTTTTTTTTTTTTTATGCTGTTGCTGCATGCAGATTTCAGTCAGATTTTTGTGTGATCGCTTGTTTATTTTATCCTGTTTCCTTTGAATTGCAGCTTGATTATGAATATTACTCGTATAAAAAAATAATTAAGATATTTTGATTTTGTTTTTCACGGACTGATTTAATAAAAAATAACTGGGAGTTTATTTAACTGTTTTGTTAATTCTTTGTTCTCCTTTAGAATCAGTTTAACTCGATCAACAAGTTGGTACATGATGTATATAAGCTACATGCAGTATACAAATAATTCTGAAAAAACAAACAATAGAAAAGCATAAAATTAAGGGGACATGTTTTTAAATAAACAAAGTAATATACCCCCAATAATTGTTGTGCCCCCCCCCCCCCCCCCCCCATCAGTCCGACCATCTTCGCCACTGGCTACATGTGTTTTGTTTGTTTGTATTTGATTAGCTGTGTATTGCTTTGTTGTATTGCAACTAGTACACAAGTTTGTTCGCTAATTACTTGTACCAATAGCCCCAATATACCGATCCCCACGTCATTCAACAATCCGAAATGAGTTTTAATGTACAAAAAAAATAATAGCCCCCCCGCCCCCAAACTTCCCGTCGTCCGGCGTATAGGCCTACTCAAGAAACCAACCGTACCCTCCCCCAGTCTACTGAGAACCGATGCCACCCACCTCCCCGATTTGAAACACCAGTACCACCGGGTATTCTATTTATAAACTATTGTTTGACACCAAAGTATAATAATAATAATCTCGATTTATAATTATAGCGCCCTAATATGATTGATAAATGACGGAAATGATGAACTGATGAGGATGGCAATGAATGATCATTATGAAGATGGCGATGGCAATGATTATTATGATAAAAAAAGAGGATGGTAAATGATCCATGATGAAGATGAGGATGATGGTGCATGTTTGACTAGTGATGATTATAATAATTACTAACATCGAGACGGACAAAGGGCTATTATAATGGCCAGGGCGAAGCAAGAACATTGTATATACGTGTAAACTGCGTCATAGCAACTCCCCGATAAATGTAAGTCATGTAGTATATAATTTATTATATTTTTTAATTGCGTTACGTACTATCTTGAACATCTAACATGAACAATTAGTAATAAACAAAGTAATAGTAAACACGGTTACCCCCAATAATCGTCCCCCCCCCCCCCCCCAAACAAATCAGTCCGACCACCTTCGCCATGGCTACATGTGTTTGTTTGTTTGTTTGTTTGTTTGTATTTGATTAGTGTGTATTAATTGCTTTGTTATTTTGCAACTATAGTACATAAGTTTGTTCGCTTATTACTGTACCAATACCATTCCCCACGTCATTCAACAATCCGAAATGAGTTTTAATCGTACAAAAACAAAAAATAGCCCCCCGGCCCCCAAACTTCCCGTCGTCCGGCGTATAGGCCTACTCAAGAAACAAAGTACCCTCCCCCAGTCTACTGAGAAGGCTGCCACCCCCTCCCCGATTCGAAAACAAGTATACCGGGTATTATATTTAAAATATATAAATTATGTATGTACACCGAGTATAATAATAATAATAATAATCTCGATTTATATAGCGCCTAATATGATTGATAAATGAAGGAAATGATGAACTGATGATGGCAATGAATGATCATTATGAAGATGGCGATGGCAATGATTATTATGATTAAAAAGAGGATGGTAATGATCCATGATGAAGATGAGGATCGATGGTGCATGTTTGACTGGTGATGATTATAATAATTACTAACATCGAGACGGATAAGGGCCATTATAATGGAGCCAGGGGCGAAGCAAGAACATTGTAACTGCGTCATGGCAACTCCCCGAAAAATGTAGGTAGTATATAATTTATTATTATTTTTAATTGCGTTTACGTACTATCTTAACATGAACAACTTATTGCAATAATTACTAATCCTTAAATTATGCGTAGCTCTCGAGGTAAACTATCTGGGAGGTCCTCAATACAATGTGACAAAAAATTAAGAAAGCCGTTAGCCTAATGGCAGTGGTGAACGAAATAATTAGTTCCCCATTTGCGTGCCCCCCCCCCCCCCCCCCTGAAAAAATAAAAATAAAAAATCACACGGTCCGCACATTTTCAAAATTTTTTTTATTTGGGGGGGGGGGGGGGGGGCGGGCTGACCACATTTCAATTGTTATAATTATTTTATCATCACCATTATTTTCAATTTGACGTTATTATTATGATGTTCTTCATCAAAGTATATATACAATTTCACAAGCCATCATCCGTCGGAAATAATAAGTATTTATATTTTGAACATCATCACGAGTACATAAAAATAAAAATCGCCACGTCGCACCATCGGAAACTAATCATAATCGGGGGCCGCATTGATATTGGGGGATGGGGGAGGGGGCTGACCACATTTCAATTGTTATCATATTATCTTATCATCACCATTATTTCAATTTGACGTTTATATTATGATGTTGATCATCAAGTATTTAATTTCACAAGCCATCATCAGTAGAAATAATAGAGTATTTATATTTTGAACATCATCATGAGTACATAAAAATTAAATTGCACGGTCGCACATGAAACCTAAATTATAATCAGGGCCGCAGAATGTTTTTGATTCGGGGGGGGGGGGGGCTGACCACATTTAAATTGTTATCATAACTATCTTATCATCACATTATTTTCAATTTGACGTTTATATTATGATGTTTTTCATCAAGTATACAATTTCACAAGCCATCATCCGTCGGAAATAATAAGTATTTATATTTTGAACATCATCATGAGTACATAAAAATAAAAATCGCCCCGTCTCACATCGGAAACTAAATCATAATCAGGGGCCGCATTGATATTGGGGGATGGGGGAGGGGGCTGACCACATTTAAATTGTTATCATAATTATCTTATCCGTCACCATTATTTCAATTTGACGTTTTATATTATGATGTTGATCATCAAGTATTTAATTTCACAAGCCATCATCAGTAGAAAATAATAAGTATTTATATTTTGAACATCATGAGTACATAAAATAAAATCGCCCCGTCGCACATCGGAAACTAAATCATAATCAGGGGCCGCATTGATGATGGGGGAGGGGCTGACCACATTTCAATTGTTATCATAATTATCTTATCATCACCATTATTTCAATTTAACGTTTATATTATGTTGATCATCAAGTATACAATTCACAAGCCATCATCCGTATAGAAAATAATAGAGTATTTATATTTTGAACATCATGAGTACACACAAATTAAAATTGCACGGTCGCAGAAACTAAACATAATCATGGGCCGCAGAGTGTTTTCGGGGAGGGGGGAGGGGGCTGATCACATTTCAATTGTTTCATAATTATCTGATCATCACCATTATTTTCAACTTGACGTTTATGTATGATGTTTATCATCAAGTAACACTTTCACAAGCCATCATCCGTAGAAATAATAAAAGTATTTATATCATGAACATCATCATAAGCACGAGTACATAATACTTAATCATAACAAAATCGCACAGTCGCACGTGAAACTAAATCATAATCAGCGGTCACAGAATGTTTTGATTTTTTTTGGGGGGGGGCGGGGGTGGGGGAGGTGGCTGACCACATTTCAATCATGACATAAGTATCCTTTTAAGTCCCCCGTGCTCATGTTTATCTCGTCTTCCTCGTCATTACATAAATAATCACAGCGTAAACAAATTATAATTCTTTAAGAACTTATAGTAAAACAAAAAATGATCGAAGGATCGGCCGAATGTAGTAAAGTTGAAGGTTTCCGATGCCTCGACAAATCGACTGCCTTAAAATAAAATTGGAGCGTCCGTCATCTCCTAAAAAGGAAAGACAAAAAAAAAAAAACATGTTTATGATTATGTTTATATAGTTAAATATTGACGCCATTAGTCAATATAACAACATCTCCCAGAATTCGGGGACCGGGAGATCGAGAGAGCAAATTTACAGTTGATATGAAAAAATTGTCAGTGCATGTAATATAATTATGTACCAGCTTTCCCCTGAATCTTAGTCCTTGCTGGCGACCTATAGATCAACAAATCGTTTTATGTCCTCTTCCATAATTTATCAGCATTCTCTATCAGTCGGTCGACAGTAAAAGACTGAATTTAACATGTAAAAGAGGATATGAAAACGATAATTTGTTGATCTATATAGCTAGCGACATAGGACACGCATGCCGCCCGCATGCATGCACGCCAGCGCGGCGCCGATCGCGCGCGCGCCGGGTCTGACGGCCCAGAGTTCATCGTGAACATCCGTCGGGAATATCGTTCAAATGACTAGCAATTTTGCGTGTCTGTGTCCGATTTTCGCCTTTCAAAACGAAAGTAAACTAACAAAGAGTATCTCGAAAATACAATTTTTTTCAAGTACATGATATAGATTGTTCCTTTTTAAATTTCAATTCGATATTCTTCAAAGAAAATGGATGGTTTTCTCCCGGGTTTTTTGTTTTTGTTTTCACCAAAAAAAAAAAAAAAAAAAAAAAATTATCCGATCCGATCTTCCGATTTTTTTTCTCAAGATCGGAAATCGGAAAAACGGTCCGATCAACCATGATCGGATCGGGATCGGCATGCCGATCCGATGATCGGTTACAGCATTACCTTTACCTTTAAGTAATCATGAAATGTTTTTTAACAGTGAATAATGCAATGTCAATGATTTGACGTTGCACTTTTCGTAGTTTGAAGCTTGCAAGTTTGCAGTTGCAACTTGCAACATATGCCACTGGCACCTAACTCTAGTCTAGAGAACGCCAGCGCGAAGCGCTGGCGTTCTAGGTCCACCTAGTAATCAGTTGCTCCCCCGAATTATACATTTTATTTATGTGCACGATAATTGTGCTTAAAATGATGTATATATATACGGTACTTACCACCGATGAGCGCACAAATATGTGATACAACTTTGGGGGAGGGGGGGGGGGGGGGGATAAAAATATGATTTCTTCGCTCCATTCCGCATCAAAATGAGTGATTTATGCACCTCCTCGACTTCTCTCCGTGTCGTATCGCGACTTCTGAACGATCGATGATCGCTTCGGTCTCCATCCAAGTACGTCGCCCGCCGAATAGATGGCAGATCTGACGCGCGCGGTTTAGTGGTCGTAACGGTCATCGATCGTTCAGAAGTCGCGATACAACACGGAGAGAAGTCGAGGAGGTGCATAAATCACTCATTTTGATGCGGAATGGAGGACCAAAACCATCATTTTTAACCACCCCAAAGTTGTATCACATATTTGTGCGCTCATTGGTGGTAAGTACCGTATCATACATATGCATCATTTTAAGCACAATTATCGTGCACATAAAATGTATAATTCGGGGGCAGTATACTATTAGGTGGGCTAGAAGGCTAGAATGCCAGCGCGCTGGCGTTCTCTAGTCCGAGTTACCGGCCACCGGGCATGCCATTGGCATTGCAATCAATATTCATATTCACGGGAAAGTGCAACTTCTAACTTACCTAAATATGACATAAAGAGATGCTGACAATGTAATAATCTACTCGTTAACAAATTCATAATCATGATTCCAGTCCAACTTGTCTTTCAGTTTCAGTTCACTCATTGAATTCAGTGACAACACACAAACTGTCATTGTCAACATCACCTTTTCACAACGCAACGCACGATTATGCAGATTCACATTATGAATAAATAAGTAAATTTTGCGACTAGAAAGGAGCGCATTTCTAATTCACATAAGCGTACAACGAGTTCCTACATGAACTTCCGTCAAGATATTGCGAAAGGATCAAACCTTCGTCGACACTGGAAATCACAAATATAAATGGATATTGACAATTAAATTATCACATAGAGTGAATCGCATTATAATTACTTACCAAATTAACGAATTCATCCATATTTCTGTGAAAGAACGACGGACCGATCGGTAAAACGTCCCTTTGTTGTTGATGCCTTACTCTCTGTCACGTACAAGCGGTTGGGTTTGCTGAAAGATTCCTCAGTCGATTGTGTTTTTCTCCCCACTTCAGTTTATTTCTCCATTAAATCGTATACCCAATATACAACTAAGTGTACCGGCTATTTTTGTAGTCGATAATGATGTGATGTTCACTGAAAAAAAAAGCATTATATGTAACAAGATTGGGGGGGGGGGGGGGGGGGGTGTCGTATACCATAATGAAATAACGCCATTGCCCAAATATTTGTGCGAGACCAGAAATGTGAAATAACAGTTATACTAATCATGATACCATGTTCCATGATAGTACATGCTGTTCACTGGGAGCCATGATGGGTGGAGCCACACACATGCAAGATTTTGGGTAGCTATTCAAAGCCCCAAAATCAAAACTTCTGGATAATAACAAGCAAGCTAGCAAGCTAAAACAAGACTAGCAATTGCCCGGGCCTGAGGTGGGGGGGGGGGGGGGGACGCTAGGGCCAAGAGCCCCTCCCCCTGGCTACGTGATCTGGGCGTGATCTCCCCATAACAAATACGTCGCATTGTTAACCCTGCCCCTATCCCCTCTCTTGCGTCACGTTCCCCACTTAAGTTATTTGTTTTCCAGCTCAAGGTACTTTCAAGATTAGTGCACCTTTGTAACCATGCATGGATTTTGTATTCATTTAATTTTTAATTTTTATTCATTTGTTTTTTGTTGGGGGGGGGGGGGGGGGGCGGGGGGGGTCATATTCTTTCTTTTTTCCCCCTCTATACATTATATATATAGTGTTTTTTATGGTTTGATAGATTATTAGGTGCCACATTAACCCCCCTCCCCCTTTCAGATACAAACTAATGACTAGTACTAGTAGTCTGGCATTTTGTACTATGATACATTGTTTATATTTTTTTCCATCTTCATGTACAACCTCATTTTATTTAGCTAGAAATACTGAATCCTTCCCACCAAGGCATAGAACAAAAACAAGCAGAATAGAAAAGAAAACACCCTCAAAAACAATTTCTATGTTTATATAGATAATTTATTCAAAATAATAATGATCTTCGTGACAACAATTATAACACATATTTCAACCAAATATGTGTCATCCACTAGGACAAAGTTTGTTCCCATACATTGACTTTTTGTTTGGGTCAACTCAAATAGTTTTCCTGGAAGGGAATTTCACTATTCAAATGTCATAGGTCAAAGGTCAAGAGGAGAATAAACAAACTTTGTTCTAGAATAACTTCATATTTATGATGAACATTTTCATTGAATATTTTTTTTTCAGATTATTTTTTTGTAATATTATTTGTATACATATACATGTATATTCAAAGTATAATCAAATAATATAATTTGCAAAGTACTATTTTTAAAATTTGATTTGTCAATACAATACATCCTAATAGCTTTTCCCCTCACAGACATAGGGTAAGCACTAAATACTAAACAAACAATATTATACATCCTGTTGCTAATCACTTATGGATGTAAAAGAAGACAGAAATCTTGTGAAAAAGGGAAGAGAAAAAAATACTTTTTGCTGTCTGGAAAACACATTTTTACAGGAAGAATAGGCAGTGCAATTATACTTCGAACAATCAAGCAAATTTACAAAAGGCAAGATTGGAATCAATGGAATGAAATTGTGAATAAAAAAACACTTCCAAATTATAGTACATTTATATCCCATATACAGTGGAACCTCGTTAGAACGAGCTCTGATATAACAAAACCATCTAATAACTAGATGGATCTTCGATTGCGTGCAATCGAAAATTATGCCTCCGCTATCACGTGATTTTAATATCAAGCCCAAATTAACATGCACTGATTTAATTTTTTTAAATACTTTTCATATATTTTGATTCCTGTGACCTTGACCATATGACCCCAATCTTTGATGGCTCCCTTAAAAACATTCAGGTACCAAGTTTGATTGAAATCTGACATTTAGTTCTTGAAGTTTTGGCATTACAAGATTTTTTGCATGTATAATGAGTCCCGTGACCTTGACCTCAACCTCGTAACCCCAACATTTTTTGGCTACGTTAACTCTTTATGATACATTCAGGTACCGAGTTTGATTGAAATCTGACATTTAGTTCTTGAAATGTTGCCATTACAAGCCATTTTCGCATACATATTGAGTCCTGTGACCTTGACCTTTGACCTCATGACCCCCCAAATCTAATCAGATCAGTGGCACCCCGATATGTACACGCATAGTCGCATACCAAGTTTAAAATTGATCCGTTAACCGTTTCTTGAGATATCGCAAGAACGAGGCATTTTTGCACAAACATTGAGTCCTGTGACCTTGACCTTTGACCTCATGAACCCCAAAATCTAATCAGATCATTGCAACCCCAATATCTACACTAATACCAAGTTTGAATTTGATACGTCAATCAGTTCTTGAGATATCGCGAGAACGAGGCATTTTTGCATATATATTGAGTCCTGTGACCTTGACCTTTGACCTCATGACCCCTAAAATCTAATCAGATCATTGTCACCCCAATATGTACACTCATACTAAGTTTGAAATTGATCTGTCAACTTGTTCTTGAGATATCGCGAGAACGAAAACGGGACAGATGGACAGACGGACGGACGGACGGACAACCCGAAAACATAATGCCTCCGGCCACTTCGTTGGCGGAGGCATAACAAAAGGTAATTTTGCTGGTCCCAGCTCTTTACATTTCTTTGTTTTTTTACCCTGATATAATGAGAAACCTGATATAACAAGGTAAATTTCATGGTCCCAAGGACCTCGTTATAACGAGGTTCCACTGTACCATACACAAACCATACAGTGAGTAAGCAACAAAAGAGTAAAACCAGTTACATGTATATGGCAGTGATACATTCTGTAGGTAAGATTCCATCATGCAACTGTCTAATTTTATTGACATGATGTAAGAGGGTGCATGGCTGAATAAATGATACATGTTATGACGATTGCTGCTGCTCGGAATTTGCTATTCAATTGATCAAATTACATGTAATTAGCACCTTTTACAATTTGAAAAATGTGCACCATATGTTGTTTCTTTCTCTTCAAATTCTGAACTATTATTACGTACAGTATAAATGTGTTAATTGCCCCTAGTATGCGACTCAGTTTGTCTGAAATACTGAATATGAATAATACTCGTGAAATGAAAGCGATCATCTGCTAGAGCCAGCTATGGATATTTTCTTTTCATAAAAATCATGTCCAAGTTAGAAACATGTCATAAATTTGCTGTTTTAATATCAGCATCACTACAACATAATTGTAAATTGAATCATGGCAGTTGAAGACATTACATGTAACTCAATGTTTATTGATATAATTGCATATTTTTGCTTGCTTATTTGATCTGGTCCATCAGTTAATTTTCCCGTTGTATAAATAAGTGCAGTTATATGTTTTATACAGTATATATCTATATACATATATCTGTATAACTAGGAAGCTCACCATCTCGACATAGATTTTTGTTAATTGAACATGTTTTACTTGAAGAAATTTCACAAGTAACTCAATGTTCATCAATATTTGCATAATATTTCTGCTTGCTTATAGATATCCTCTGGCCCATCAGTTCCTTTTCCAGTAGGTAAAATTATATTATTGCAGTTACATTATGTATATGAGTCAAACATTTAGAACTACAAACAGTGTCTCTGCAGTCAACTATTTGTCATCAATCAATCATTTGGAGATACCATAGAGTGTTCAAGACATGTAATAACTGTCAGCTTATTTCATCTGGCAGACATCCTCATCGCAAACTTTTTTTCTTCTTTTCTTCTGAGTTCCCGGGCTGATCTGCCTTGTGTTCCCGTGGGATTGATTTTGTTTGGGTCATCTTGTCTGGTCTTTCGAGGTGTATTTGTACTTTTAAAAAAATTTTGTTTATTTTATATATAAGATTCATTTAGTCATTTAATATTATTTGCCTTTTAAATTTTGTTTAATTGTGTTTCATATATTTGTATATTATATTATATTTTATTTTAATTTGTATCAAGCAAACTATGTTTTATCAGTTGCAATAATAAATGAATCAAATCAATCAATAGAACTACCAGCCCTCCTTCTTCGGTTTCCCTCTCTAGACCATCTGGAACAAATTGCAATTATATCATTAAAAGAAAGTATTTTTCTATTTCCGATTGTCCATCAATAATTTGAAGATACCATACCATACATAGTTCAAGAAATAACTGTCCGCTTATTTCATCTGGCATACATCTTCATCGCAAAACACCTCCGTCTTCGGTTTTCTGGAAATTATTGCAATTACATAATTACTAAAAAATTGTAGAGAGTATTTTTCCATTTCCTATTGTCCATCAATAATTTGAAGATACCATACAGTGTTCAAGACATGAAATAACCGTCTGCTTATTTCATCTGGCAGACATCCTCATCGCAAACCACCTGCTTCTTCGGTTCTCCTCCCGTCGCTCCGGCTTCTGGCGGCGAGCCTGCGATGCCGAATGTTTCTAGCACGGTTTCCAGGGCGATGTGATCTCCCGCGCTCTCTTGCTTGAATTGGTAGAGCAACTTTTCACCACCTGCACATAGTTAGAGAGAGAAATGACAAAAGAAGTTAAAATCACATGACAATGAAATACATGTAACTATGTCTATTTTACCATGATAGTAATTGACTGCTATTTCTAATACTTCTTATACCAGAGAGTGGAGATGGAACACAAAATGTATGCGGACTGGCGTATCTTATTTATACCCTGGTAATCATAATGTAAAGAACCTGTTTATACGATAAAAGCACTATAGATGAACTGATAATAGATAAGCAGTATACATGTAGCAGTATATTTCTTCATGTATTAAGAGAATGGTTTAAATTAAAAAACTGATCAAAACATTTTTACCAATTTACAAGACAACTGTGATTAAACTTGCTGAAAGACAAGGAAAATAATCAGATAATAAGGTGCAACACTTTCAATCAGATCTTTAAAAATATACCTTGAAAGACAATATTCTGTGCCATAGATGATGTGAGGTCTTTTATTTTCAAAATTACAAAAAAATTTTTTTATCAGTTTTGCAAATCATACATACCTTTACTAATGAGCAGTGTTCCCCCAATCTGTAGCACCTCACCTTTCATGTTCCCCTTGATTTGCTTTTCATTTGCCTGCATGAGATTTGGTGAAAGACACACATTAGGGTTTTTATTTTTTGTTATTAAAAAGGGGGAGTTAGCAATGAAATACTTTTTACATCAGGGGTGAAACAATACATTCAATTCTAATTTAGTTGATATCTACAGTATTTAGTTTGTTTCTATAAAAATCTTTCCTGGATGAATCAATATCTACATCATCGTGAAACTATGGAACTATTATATAATTGCACATTATTCCAAATTAGTAAGGTTATTTAACCAGCTGAATATGGAAATATAATGTCATGAACACATTTGAAGTGTGGAACAGAGAACATTATATTATAAGGTCTTTGTTCTAGGTAGGTTATACAGCAAGCGTCCACAGCAGTATGTACATCTATAGGCTTGGAGCATCACATGTTTACATTGGTTAATTGGTTGATTCTGCCCAGTGGCCCTTTTGTGAAGGCGAAGCCAATTAATGTAACACGGCAAACACCATGTCTCAGTTTAATCTCATAAACAAACAGTACAAAGAAAATATTGAGATTATCTCATTATCTCATTATCGAGTCTAGTCTGAAGGATTTGCCCTTTGTGTCTGAATCAAGAATTTCAGGGCTTGGTTGCTTGAAACACCTGTACAGTGTTTTTACCAAATTCGAGCAATATTGAAAAAAATTTGAACAAAGGAAAAAAGGGGCTGGGGGGGGGGGGGGGGGGAGGTTGGCACAAGACCCCCCCCCCCCCCCAATCTTTCTACAAAACAATACAAAACATAAGGGGGCATTTTTATTTTTAACGAAGAGAGAGATAATTGTTGTGCCCCAAATCAGTCCAACAATGCTATAGCTATCCAGACAGCCCAGTGCTGTTTGTTAATATTGTCTGGTTCTTTCTGGAGTATACATGTATGCCAAATCAACTCAATATTTGATTAGATTAGGTCCATGTCCTTCCATATTAGATTAGATAAGGTTCATATATTTCATACATGATACTGAAGAATTCGTTGCAAATGACCTAAGGTAAATATGTGGGAAGTACTGGTGGCCTCTACTTTTGGGGTGGACCTTGGCCAGGTGCAATGATCCGATTAAAACTCTGAAAGACTGAGTATAGAAAATATAACTACTTACCGTTTTCTCCTGGTCTGGAGGTGAAGCTCTCGTCCTGGTGCATCAATATGGTTGACACACCAAACTGGTCCACAATCGGTGAAAGTTCAAAGTGACAACCTGAGCGAATGTTATGCTCAAGTGTGAAAATTGTCCAGCGGTCGGTCAATACAAAAGCTTTATTATCCAATAACAGCTTAGGCAATCCAGAGGTAAATATAGTTCAGTTTAAGGGTTAAACAATGTTCGTAATCGAAGGGGTTTCATGGGTAGAACATAGGCTTATGTAAATCGGTTCCGTCTCACAGCTTCTGAGGATCGGGTCACTCGGAGCGGTACTGTCACTGATGCTCAAGGCCGCCGTAACTCCCGGCTTCAACTCTTCGGGCTTCGCGTAAACACAGGATCTACTGGAGGGTTGCTCAACAGGATAGGGTGTACACGCATTAGCGGAAATCGTTGTATCTTCGGTTGGTTCTGGCAGGCAAGAGGTCGTCATACCGCCCTTAGCGTACAACGAGATGGGCTGTACCGTACGCTATCCTTCCGGCCGCTGTTTCCTCGGTAGCGAATGGACCTGGGGTACAAGCCCCACGATTCTGCCAAGGTATGGCAAGCCAAAAAGCCATCGTACCTCAAGGCAGAAGTTCATATGTGTGTATTGACACATATGCGAAGTATGGCACCGGACCATCACTGTAATTTGCCAGCGATGGCCTGCCAACTTAAAGGCATATCTTAGTGAGCACTACGAGCCGCCACTATGTTTTGCTAGTGACAGCTTTTACCCTAAAAGTGCATTTTAGTGCTCACTACACTCTCCCCCGTTTTCTAGAGGATGTCCCGGGGTCATCCTCAGGGACATCCGAACTCTAGGTGGGCGTCTGAAGACTGGCAGGCATCCGAGGTGACCAAAGTTACCAGGGTCATCCGAGCACAGTAATTCAGCTTCATAATATAAAACCCTAGAGCCCGAATGTCTTGCCGTTAGGTAGGGGGGAAGCCCGACCTAACTTAGCGGGGGGAACGGTCCGAGTCGTCACCCATCATTCGAGTAAATGTTGAATTCACCTACTCAGGTAAACGCCCGCCGGGATAACGGAGATGGCGCCTCCTACAGAGTTCGCGCATCCTATGTGGCGCACGCGCACCCTACAAAGGAATGTGTACCCCTACCAAATTGCGCGGTGCATTAATCCCTTACTTTAAAGAGCCATATTGCTGCACCAATTTTTTAATAAAAACCCGGGCACACGCCCCTACAAACCCAATTTTCTTTAAAAATTCACGGATACCTCACCCTATACCCAAGCTGTCGCAACAGGCAATTAAAATCCCCTTTACATCGCGGCATCCCCTTGTTAATTTAAGCTTATTATCCCACATAAACAAAAAGTCAAACAACTTTGCACACTACTATACCCACAATGTATTTGCGCTGCGGCAGTGGCTCATTTCATTAATAATAAACAAAAGTAAAAAAAACCCAGTGAGGTTATCCGTGCCAATAAAAGCGTATTCCTCAAAAATCAAAAAGAAAAACTCTCCACATGCCGTCCTGGGTTACAGGGTGGAATACAATCCTATAACCCCGAGGACCGTGCATGGGTGGGGACCTACAGCGTGCGAGCTAAGTACAGCGTACCAGGTGCCACCGAATGGTCGCCTGGGGTCACAGCGTGCCTTACTCCTGGCGGCGACTTGTTTTTCGGTCGCCCACGCTCCAGGAATTTCCGCCTTAGCTCCGCCTGTTCGGCCTTCAGATCGGGTGCAAACGAGTGACTAGGAGGGATCGTTCTCCTGTCCCTTCGTTTAGGACCAGCTTTACTTACCTCTCCAGTATGCTTGTCCGGTGGTCGTGGCGGCACTGCCGAATCCAAATCTGGATTGCCAGTGATGTCCGGACCACCGCAAAGATCCCGTGTCGGACCTTCCCGGACCTCCACTATCGGAAGTGCATTCAGCAGACGTTCCGAGCGGTTGGGTGCGAGACCACTCTTCTTTTGATCGATGGTGCCCGTCACCCTTCTTTTCTTGTTGGCGGACATACGCCTAGCGTACCGCCGTTGTCTCTGACCAACGGTCCCTTGCACTCGTTGGGTGCAGGACATGGCATGGAACAGTCGTTTCCTGCCGAGCTTTTTCATGATTTTGGTCAGATCTCGCGGGTCTAGAGTCCTGGTCGTTTTCTGATCTATCAAGCCGTGCTTCCTTCTGGCCTCATTTGCCAGGAGAGGGACCCTTGCCTTTTGAGTAGACAAGCTTGTCCTCTCCTGCGGATCTGGCTCCTCGTGGATCGGCCAGACTTCGGTTTCCAAGGTGAAGGGGATGTAGGGCGCATCCAAATTAGGATTCCTCCTATCCTCCCCCGTACTTGAAAAACTCGCGGGCGGGTGTAGCCGCTCGGTCGGGTCGAGTCCGGTGGGCAGACCTGGTGTTACACCAGCGGCTAGTTCAGATCCAGTCAAAGTCGGTTCTGCCCTGGCCTCGACTTCTGCTGGGACTTCCGCATCACCAGTTCGCTGTACGGGCGGAAACGGTCCCTGTTGGCTGGTGTCCGTAGCCACAATCTTGGCAGGCAGTGTATCTGATAAAACGTCATTGTTGGGGCCTATAATGACTTGGATCGGCGGGTGGCCTTCTCCCCCGATCCGCTGTCGTTTAACGCCTCACTGTTGGTCTGGGGTGCCTCACCGTTGGTCTGGGACGCCTCACTGTCGGTCTGGGACGCCTCACTGTTGGTCTGGGACGTCTCACTGTCGGTCTGGGACGCCTGACTGCTGGTCGGGGACTGCGGTGTCGGTTCCGGTAATCGGCGTTCCAACCTTGCTACTTGCGTCACCAAGTCTTTCATTGTTCCCTCGAGGCGAACAAGGCGGCTCTCTACAGAGGGTGGATATTGTGGAGCAGGCTGTGTCTCTGCCCACGGTGACTCTGCCACTTGATGGACGGTGTCTTGTCGCAGTGGTGACTCTGCCATGTGATGGACAGTGCTTTGTCGCACTTGACGCGGTCCATACATGGCACGCTGGTTATGTTCGTACCACCGATGGGTTTCGATTGCTGCGTCCACGGTGGAGGGCTGTGCATTCAAGGTGTGCTGCCCCGCCTCCTTATTGAGGCATCCCTGGCAAAAGCGCAGGACGGTATGGCGCGCAGCAACCGTCTCGGGGACACCTGGGAATGCGTCATCCGCCAGGTCCTCCACCCGATCGGCCCAATCATCAAGCAACTCGTCGGGCGCCTGCATGGCGGCGGAGAAATCGAGCCGTGAAGCTTCCTCGAAGTCTCTGGCACCGAAACGGTTCTCCATTTGCCATGACCGCGGCCAGTGCTGCTCCTCTTCTCTGACCCGAGGGTCACGCGCCGGTGGTCGTGCACTTGTGCTCGCGGGTACAGACATATGGCCTGGCAGGTTCGATGCCCCGGGCCCTTTGTTGTATGCCCCGCTGTGTGCCATGGGCTGCATTGACGGATGCAAATTGGCGCTAGCCCTATGGTAACTCGAATCCTCGTATGAAGGAGAGTAACAACTAGGGGGCTGGTACGTACCCCTGTTATGTCCACTTCCCATATGGGCGAGCGGTGTGTTGGTCGCGGTGGGGGTCTCCGGCACCGTTCTGAAGGTCGGGGCGTCCCTGGGGGGTGTGCGACTGTAGCCGGACCCTCTGCATCCAGGCGTGGAAGATGCCGGCGTGTCTGCTGCCCATGCTGGCTGGAAATTCCGGTAGCTTTCCATTTTTCGGCTGCGTCGTCAATTGTCTGATCCAATAAAAAGTGTAATTAAAACACTAGTCCTGCAAGCAAACACTCTTTAATTCCCAATAATGTCCTTTCATTAAAAGCAGGGATTCAATAAAAAATGCTCACTCTTTCTTAACGTCCAAATGCGTTCAAAAACACCTGACAGAATATTACCCCAAAACTATCTATAATATATGAGTCCAATCGCTCACTAAATTATAACTGGCTCCTGGGGTTGGCGTCGGTGGGGTGTAATGTACTGGTGGCAGTGTTGCGAATCCAGTGTCCAAGGTGTTGGCTTGTCGGTTAAAAAAGCAGAGGTTAGCACCAGCATCACCTAAATCAAAATCACCACACCGCGCGCAGCCTATCTTACAATAAATCACTACTCAAACTTGTGTGGAAAATCACTATCTTGCGTGTGATTCTGCACACCACAATCACACTCACAAGCAACTACAAAACCACACACAACATTAATAAAAACAGCGCAGCGCGCTAGTTCATAACTTGGTGTGATTCTTATTAACGAATAAGAGTCACAAACCAAACCGTAAAGTGTGTCCGCACTTCTATTTCACTAATATTAAACCAATTATTAAAACCCAAAACTTTAAAATAACTTTAACACTTTAAATTTCCTTTAATTAATTTTTTCAAAACCCAGCAATGCCTTTAACTCATTTCCAAAGCATAAAAGCACCTTTAAAATTTTTATAAACTCCTCTAAATATTAATTATCTCTTAAATTAATTTTTTAAACCCAAACTTTCAATAATAAATATTTATTCTTTAATTTACAACTCGAGCGCAATACGACAAAAGCTATATCACGCCTTTAAAATACTTCTTTATTTATTTACATATGGCTGGGCTCTGCACAGGAAGTGCCGTTGCGCCCACGTGCAAGCGCTATCACACAAAATGTGCGAGGCTTACATTTCTTTTATTAAACAGCCGAGCTGAGCGTTGCACACGGAGCGAGGTGCCGTTACACTCAACAATCTAAAACAAATGCAAGCTTATATCACAAGGAATATACGGAGCTTACAATTCTTTCTCTTTCTTTAAATTATAACCAAACACATTAAATTAAAACAACAACGCACTCGTGGTGATCACATGCACATCACAATCATGTCGTACAAAATACGAGCTCAAACACGTCTACAAATTATGGCGCAATAACAAAACACCACGTGAAACTTTCACATAGGCTTATGCACGTAACTTTCCGTTAGGCGCTTCCGGGGTCTGAATCGACTGCGAGAATCTAAAATTCACGCAACCGGCATACGCTACACTCGAAGCAATACAAATGTATACACTTTCACACACAAGCTATGCAAATGGTAATGCACTCACACAATCACCGCAACGAATTAAAAACATCAAAATAAATTCCACTTTTTTGCCTTAACTACGGCAAATACAAAAATAAAACAAATACGATGCAATCCAATTAAGACTTATTAACGGAATGCGATAATCAAAAACACGAGCAAATAATTATTGGCTGAAATTTAGCTGAATTACTGACGCAGTGTCAGTGAAAAACTTAACTTAAAATCAAACGATTGTCATTCAATCACACGTGCGATATAATAATCAAAACAAACACATCTACTTCGCGAACAGCTGATCGACCGTGCAAACTTTTGCTTCGGTCTCCCAAACCTTTTGGGGCGCAAATTAGCGAAAACAATCAAATCAAACAAATCAAAGCTTACAAAATATAATCTCAATAATGGGGTTCCCTACGCAATTATTGATTCTTTTTTACTATCTCTGCCGAGCACGACAATGAAGAATTCGTTGCAAATGACCTAAGGTAAATATGTGGGAAGTACTGGTGGCCTCTACTTTTGGGGTGGACCTTGGCCAGGTGCAATGATCCGATTAAAACTCTGAAAGACTGAGTATAGAAAATATAACTACTTACCGTTTTCTCCTGGTCTGGAGGTGAAGCTCTCGTCCTGGTGCATCAATATGGTTGACACACCAAACTGGTCCACAATCGGTGAAAGTTCAAAGTGACAACCTGAGCGAATGTTATGCTCAAGTGTGAAAATTGTCCAGCGGTCGGTCAATACAAAAGCTTTATTATCCAATAACAGCTTAGGCAATCCAGAGGTAAATATAGTTCAGTTTAAGGGTTAAACAATGTTCGTAATCGAAGGGGTTTCATGGGTAGAACATAGGCTTATGTAAATCGGTTCCGTCTCACAGCTTCTGAGGATCGGGTCACTCGGAGCGGTACTGTCACTGATGCTCAAGGCCGCCGTAACTCCCGGCTTCAACTCTTCGGGCTTCGCGTAAACACAGGATCTACTGGAGGGTTGCTCAACAGGATAGGGTGTACACGCATTAGCGGAAATCGTTGTATCTTCGGTTGGTTCTGGCAGGCAAGAGGTCGTCATACCGCCCTTAGCGTACAACGAGATGGGCTGTACCGTACGCTATCCTTCCGGCCGCTGTTTCCTCGGTAGCGAATGGACCTGGGGTACAAGCCCCACGATTCTGCCAAGGTATGGCAAGCCAAAAAGCCATCGTACCTCAAGGCAGAAGTTCATATGTGTGTATTGACACATATGCGAAGTATGGCACCGGACCATCACTGTAATTTGCCAGCGATGGCCTGCCAACTTAAAGGCATATCTTAGTGAGCACTACGAGCCGCCACTATGTTTTGCTAGTGACAGCTTTTACCCTAAAAGTGCATTTTAGTGCTCACTACAATACATAGGCAATATACATGTCATTCACTCTGTGGAATGTTTCTTACCTTCGTTAATGCGGCTCTTGTTTTTGCTGCAAAGATACCCTTGAGAACCGAGAGTACGGAATATTTCTTGAAGCCCAAGTCCTGATAGACCTTCTGCTTCTGGTCTATGTACAAGTCTGTATTAAACAAAACAAAGCAAACCAAAATATCAACCCCTTGTCTTAGATGAGAACCTTTGGCCATGACCCAGGATCAGCCCTAGTTCCACTGATATCTAGATCTACTGTATATGCTTGTGTAATCCTTTACTGTTGAATGAGTAACAGGTATCTGCTATGTTCTGTTGATCTGTATGTTCTTCTAGCATATTGAGATCGATGAGTTAGAACCAATGATGCTAATTACCATGGTAAATGTCGCTGGTCCGTAATTGGGCCCCAGGGCCATGGTGGGCTATCTTGGCTCTCCTTTCTACTCCCATTTCAGGTGGCCAAAATGACAGATCAGATATACTTGGGTGTCGTAGAGCCTTATCGTTTGGTGGCCAATAAAAGGGCTTCAAATGGTCAAATAAAATTTCTTATGGCCATCGGCATCCAGACCACTGAATACATGCCACTATTTTCGCTAATAATATTGATTCAATTGAGCATGGTTTAACCCAGGCTTCTTTTGATTAAACAGGGTCTAATAATGCTGCTTACTTGCTTGCAGAGGGCAAATTTTACAAATCATAGACAGGTAAGTGTATTGATCTTACTTCATAAATGCACACCATCTATCCCGTCCCACCATGGATGGAAATACACATGTATGGTACAAAGTGACATTGTGAGTTAATATCGAGACCCGAGACTAAAAGATTTGTAATGTATGTTTACACCCTTTTTCAGTTTACCTGAGGAAATCTGTAAAACAAATCAATAGCATGCTAAATTAAATCCCGGACAAAATATGGAATTTCAAACCAAACAGTTTATATCAAGTGGATTATCTTTCATTGACCCTCCTTTTTTCTTTAGTTCCATTCTCTTTTAGTTTCTTTTGTTCTAACCCAATGGCATGCAAATAAATTTGAGGGCAGCTTTCAGTTTCAGGGTTGAACTGTTCAAATCTGATATTTGATTTTGGTACTATGCATCCTCTATTAGCTAGACCATGAACCAAGTAATTTGGGACTAGTCCTGCCTCCTGAAAGGGGAAAGATCAGGCATCAATAGGCTAACTCATATTAATTATTACCTCCTTTCCACCATCCACCATCCACAAACTCTTGGGCCCCAAGGTCCTCGAGTCCAATGCCGACGAGACCGATGTCCGCGGCGTCGAGCTGGGGTTTAAGCGAGCTGAGTTCGCTGGCACCCAGCCGACACGCGGGTCATCCGAAGCGGCGCAGGAAGTGGATCACACAGGCCTGCTTCTCCCATAATGTTGACATCGCAACCATCTAAAGGATAAAAAAGGATAGTACATTGAAATAAGTGAAAAAGGCTAGTTAATTGCTTGTTTAAAGGGCAACACTTTTCAACATGTTCAAAGGATAACATTTACATAGTGGACTGGGAAATCAGAACTTCAGAAGGGATGCAGGAAATGGATCACCTAAGCCTGTTTCTCCCATACTAGTGTTGACATCACAACCATCTGTAATGTGTAAAGTTTAAACTTTATTTATGTATAGTCAGAAATAACCAACTCGTTATGGGGTTCCCTTTAATTTCATCAGATGCAGATGCCGATGGCGATGCCAACACATCTACAAAGTATTGTAAATGATTGTCCTGGCCTGGTACTAGGACGGATCAGAATGCCACGCCCACATTGACTCGGAAGATGAATTGATTCAGCCTAGTTTTAGTTTTACAGACGGTCATTTCTACTCTTCCACTACTCACTAGGCACTATACATCTTTCAAATAACAATTTATATGATTCTAGCTAGGCCCTTTTAGTCCTTTTTTTGCCTACATTTACATTAACCTAGTTACAATAGCAAGTACGTAGAAAATCGACACGTACACGTCACTTACAACTTGCAACGAGCGATGTTTCGAGCGGACATTTATTCATCGATCACTTGGCCGTGGGTAGCGGCGCGGCGCAAGTGTGAGAACTGATGCATGCCAGCACACTCTTGATTACATTTATAATTACGATAAAACTTCTAAAATAAACTCACCTCGCCAGTTGCAAAATTCTTCACAAGATTTCCTGCTATCTTGGACAAGTCGACGGCCGCCATTTTGCCGCTCTTTTGCAGGTTTTCTGTCGATACTACTCGTACTTGTACTCGTAGTGGTAGTCGTATGATCAGCTAACTCAGCACGGTACGTACGTTTACAATTCAACCGTACAACAACACGCACGTAACCTCGATTGCGTAATCGTATGCATGTGTTGCATAAAAAAGTTTGTTTACAGTGCTTCCACAAACAAACTATTCTCATATCATTTTTTGTTTTCATGGTTATTGTTTTTATTTAATATAATTGGACTAGTTCTTGTTATTTTCAACAGATTATTATCTTAACACCATACATAAGCCCAGAAAGTATAGTCTCAATGATTTACCTAGTCTGATGGAATTTGCCTACGTTTTGTTGTACTCACAATAAAATAAAATAAAACATTCTTACGATTGTACATGACGCATGGGGGGGGGGGGGGGGGGGGGGGGGGCAAGTATATCACCGGTCATTCAATGGTAGTTAATTCCATGAGTATGAATAGAATTCAATGTACTGTTTGTGTAAAACAAATGACACTGAGTCACTGACATTTTGGTTTGGTTTCAGGGAGGATGTACGAGTGCAGTCTTGAGCATGGTTATAGAAAAAACCGACGTACTTCACAAACTTTAGCTAGGCTACCCATTTCAAAATGTAGCGGTACAGCCGACCGTCGAGCGGAATATATAGGCTGATTTTTCGGTTTATATTTTGAGTTGAACAATGTGTCAATGGGAAGGTGCACTGACGGAGTAAAGTTTGCGGCGGGGAGGGGGGGGGGGGGGGGACATGAATGGCACGCCCCCCCCCCCCCCCGAAAGGGGGAAATCCTTAGAGCGTGCCCCAATAATTCGATTGAATAATAATTTTTTACAGAAATTAGCAATATTGTAATAATTTGATGCGTACGACGTACCCAAATCATTTCACCAAGGGGGAAAATGTATTAAAGCCAATGAAACCCAAGCAAAGTTGCTTTCATGGACTCTACAATATTTGGAGAAATAATCTGTGAAAGTAAGATCATTATCGGGATAGCTCTTTGAAGATGTCTATTTGTTGCCATTGTGTCGTTTGAACGACCTCATCGACGTCCTATTAACTTCTTAACGTCTTATTAACGTCAAGTTATGTCGTCTTCATGGGCGTCGATCACGGGGGGGGGGGGGGGATATATCCCCCACCCCCAATATTTCAGGTGGGGGGGGGGGGGGGGGGGGTGGCCTGTATTATCACCCCCCCCCCCCCAATATTTCGGGTTCAAAAATATATAGGCCTAATAACATTAAAATTAAGGAACATTGCCCCCTCTCATGAATGGAAGTTGTTAATATAGTCTTCAGGCGCGGATCTACGGGGGGGGGGGGGGGGGGGGTTAGGGGGTTTAAACCCCCCCCCCCCCCCCTGGGCTGCCAAGTGAAAATGTATCAGTGAAAAAAGTGACAAAAAAATCACTTACGGGGGTTCAATATAGCAAACAAAACTCGCGGCTCGTGGACGATGCTCCGCATCGTCATTGGGTCAAACCCCCCCTCCCTTAGCAAAAAGCTAGATCCGCCCCTGGTCTTCTTTAAACCACTTTTCGATAATGCTAAACTGCCCAAATCCAAAATCTTCCGGGGCTGCGCACCTGGAACCCCCATTAAGGTTATTTGACCCAGTCCCAGCCCTGTATTGAATATAGTCTTATTCAGGACTTCTCTCTTGGCACACTTTCAGGCGATCCTGGCCCACTGTGCGTCTGCGCTTCGCTTCACTAAAATTGAGCTAACTATTCAATATTTATCTGTATATCTGGATATTACAAATCCCAAAGCTTCCAGGGGCTCCGCCCCCTGGACCCCAATAAGCTTACCAATGTGGGTATCCCTTGACTTATTCTATTCAGGGTTCCATTAGGATGATTGCAATATAATATGTATCTATCAGGATAAAGTTCATCTTGGACAAAGCTTATATAGCTCATAACATGATGCTTGCAATGTGCACTTAATAATCTTCCAATCTCTAAACAGCTAAATAACTAAAGAATAGTTAACTCTATATTGTATATAGACAACATATTTATACCTGGATATTACAAATCCCAAAGCTTCCGGGGGCTCCGCCCCCTGGACCCCCAGTAAGCTTCCCAGTGTGGGTCTTGCTGCTGGGTTGCCGCTTCGCTCCCTCACCGAAAATTGAAAAAAAAATCCACACAAATGTACAAATTGTAAGGGGAGATGTCCACATCTTTGCCAGAGTGTGTTGCCAATTTGAGTCACTCGAAGAAATAAATGGCTATTTCAAAAGAGCCATAGTTCTATTTTTGCCCGATCGTGCTCAAACTAGGAGAGACTATAATTCATTATCATATTAATTGTCTTATTGTGCAAACAAGGATTTGTCATGCTCATAGGCAGATAAACAAACATACACACGGCGGCTCAAAAACTAAACACTCACACACACGCACCTTTCCACATACACACGCACACACATGAACACGCGCATATGACACGCACAAACATGCGTGTATACGACAGGACACAAAAGCAAAGCAGACAAAATACACACCGGTCATTCTTCATTAGCCATCATTTAAGTATAAACTAAACATGCTAAAGAGGTCTACCAAGAAAAAAAACAGAAAAAAGGGAACAAGACACCAATAATTTACAATGGGGCTCTTGTTTTTTTTATCTCCAAAACTATCATGGTTGAACGTTTATTGCACAAAACAACTATACTAAATTCAATACATTGTAAGTTCTTGCATCAATAAACTAATATTACATATAACATATAAATTATTCATTATTTATATAGCTTAGTCTTTGTAAAATAAGACACGGTCGAATCGCATGGCGGATCATTATTTAAATCGATGTGTTTTTATAAGACGGATACATTTAATAGTACATACCAATAAATAGTTTACAATAAAACAACAAATGAAAAGCTTATTTCCAAAAGGCGCTAAGTCCATTTTTTCAAGTTTGGAGAAAAGTGTCCTTGTCCAACTTTGTACACATGCCTATAGGAATATGAACATGGAAAGATCCATATTTTGATTTTGATTGTGTTATTTGTGCTAACATTTTGATTTCTAGATAGCTACAAAGCATATTAATGTCGGTTATCATTAATTCACATTTTTATTGAAAGTGGATTTAGCACCTTTTGGATATAAGCTCTTCAAATAAGGTTTATGCATGCGGATCGAATTACAACTTATTTCTGTATCCACATGAATAGAGGTATTTTACACGACTATGATATATTTGTTTTGTACATTATGTCGTATAATTGTATTTCATTTTAATTATACATTATTTTCATCGATTACAATATGAAAGTTCAAGAGAATAATTTACAACTTCAATAAAAGACCTACATAAAAATCAGAAAACATGAATCAGAAACTAAACTAAACAATCAGATAATGTTAGGAATAAGTGAAAGATTCTGACACGTTCGATAATAAATATTGTCTGAATGTTTACGATGAGTATTAAAATGTATTATGGACAGACAGTGCAATGAAGTGACGAATCTATATAAGGGGGTGGGGGCTGTGTTTCCGATTACGTAAGGGGAAATATCTCCCTCCCCCCAAAAGACAAATACATGAGTGAGTTAGCGTACCCAGTATTTTTTAAAGGGGGGCGTTATTCCGTCGCCAAACAAATTTCGAGGCCGAGACCACTGATTGAAAGTCGTGTAAGCGGGGGGGGGGGGGGGGGGGGGGGGGGGTGGGGGGTGGGGGGGATCCAAGATCATTGGTTGTGATGATCGAGACCGATACAAAGTGGACCCGAGACCGGTAAAAAGTGTACCCGACACCGACAAAAACTGAAGGGGGTGTTTGAAAAACTCAAAATATTCATTTTGTCAAAGGGGGCGGTGTTTGAACCCCCAAACACCCCCTGGGTACGCCGATGCACGAGTGCCAAACTCAATAATTTGTGTGCCACTCCCCCTTATCTGTCTGACCACGCTACGCCATTGCTGAAATGCATTGCTAATTTGTATTTAAATGAAGCGTTTGTATTGTGATTTCTTTTTTTTCTTTACATTTTTTTTATTGATCAGAATTTAAAAAAAATCAAAGAATCAAGTAATTGTCCTTCATTTCCCTACTTCTTACCTTTTTGATATATTTTCTTCTTGGGAGGTATGCCAACGCGGCAGAAACGCCATAGTTAGAATGCACGCATAATCATCGCCACTTCATTTACAAAATTGAACGAACGGATGATAATGTACTGTACACATTCCCATAAAGTAAGGATTTCTATAATACAATAATGTAACTTATTATGTAAAGTGCATTAAAATAGTAAATCGCATTTCTTATACAATTTACAAACTTTGCCGATAATCGAACTAGCTATATAAGGGCCAAAAAGGCTCTTATTTGGCGGTACTTCACGTGAAAACCTTTACAATGCTCGTATACTAGTCACAAGTTATACAAACCTGACACACACCCAACAAATAAAAGCGAGAGATCGAATGAATTCGAAATAGGGAACACTTTATCAGGAATGTATATTGAATACATGAAAATGAAAAAAATAAGACTAGGCTTCGCCAGCAATCGAACCTGAGATCTCATTATTAAAGGTGCACCTGTAAGGTGTCAAATATTGCCCAAAATGACATATGAGACTTCAATCCTATACCAAAATCATTGTAAGATATGTCCGAATGATGTGTGAAAGTTTCTTTGAAAAAAACCCACTGCTTTCCTGGTTCAAAAAGCGAAAATTTGCCTCAGCTTTTACAACGAATTACTGCATGACGTGTATGAGGTTTATGACCGTTCATTAACGCTCTTGAGCTGAATGATTATCAATGATAGATATCGTCATACTAAAGGGGCATTTGAAAAAATCTAACCCTATTTATTCTTCTCTTGCCATAAGCCAAACAACACGGTAGAAGAGAAATGTGGAAGCTCAAATTAATTTGTGCGGAGTTAGACACTTTACAGGTGCACCTTTAATACATTTGTAAGAATGTCAACATGTATAAACTGAAACAATTATGTAATTGTAATAAAATTAAACAGATCATGTTACTTAAATGGAATTACTGATCAAAATGAAGAATCGCATGTTGAATGCAATGAATAAAAAAAGAGCATTACAAAGCATATATTTTGGTAGACAGAAAAATTCCATCTCGTTCTGGAGGGGTCCTTTAATATTATGACATCATACTATAAGTGGTGAGTGAATACAACAAACGAGGAGAAGGACTGATTTAACGGTCTGATATTTTGGTAACGAGCTATTATAATAACACATTTATTTGGCAAACACAGAATATGCAGCCGTTAAGATTACTAATAACTCCCTATAGTCAATAGTCTGTCCAAGCGCAATTGCAGATCCAATTCGATTTCTGCAATAAAACAAAAATGAATAAATTATCACTATACATGAAAAATAAACATCATAACAGGCAGAAAACACGAATATGCATAATGTTCTGCTAAAATAAGAACAGGTTTCAGGCAATTCCTTAATTTTGACGTTTCCTTTCACAAAAATAAATGTTTCTTCACTAAAATTCAAATCTTGAAATCCATCGTTATGGTATATACTAATCCAGATGAACCCTTTTTCTGATGATAATTGTTTCTTGGATAAAGATTTAAAATGTCCATTTTTATTTGTATAATAAATACTAATTAATGAATTAGAATATGCAGACCAATACTATTTTACAACACTTATATTTATAATTGGTATTAAAGGGATAGTTGAGTTTTGGTATAGAGGGCACTACACAAAATAATTTGTTGTGAGATAATGTAAAACTGAGTGTCAAATTTGAAAGAGCATAGTAATTTAATGACATAATAAACTTTATTTGATCAAAATCGGTTCGGAAATGGCTGAAATATCCATTAACATAACAATTTGTAATAAATGTGGGGCCCCACAATTATTAGAGAATTTTGAACCAGCCGTTAAAATATGTTTTTAAATGCTTCCTCTTTTCAATATTTACAAAAGAGGTTTTTAAATAGTTGTTGATTATGTCTCTATCGAATCACCTTTTCAACAAAACATCACATGCACAATATTTTATTTAAAATGGATGAAACCAACAAGTTTTGATAGAGTGCCCTCTTGAGTTTTAACGGCTCTTTTTGAATGATAATAGACTTTTTACTTAGTCTTTGTAACTTTGCATTGAGCATGGTGGAGTTATAATTATTAGTTTGTCATGTAATGGTGCAGGTTTTTGGTTACTAAAATTCAGTTTGACCAAAACTGTACTCTCTTTACCAGAACTCAACTATCCCTTTAAAGGGAGAGATCCACTTTTGCAAGCCAAAATTCAAAAGTTGCGAGGTTATTGTCTTATATGGAAGGAAATGTCATTTAATAGCATGCCTGGAAAAATTAGGGCTTGAAATCTCTTTTTCGTGGAGTTATAGACCTAAAACTGAATAAACTGAGGGACGTCGGTTAATTAGGTACATACGTATTTTCGGCCGGTGAGTACCCAGCTAGCCACCTGACGTCGTGCCGATGTCATAAGTTGTTGGCCGGATGTCGGCTTATCGCGGTTGGCTCGAGGTTAAAATGTCCGCCAGCCCAACATCGTAACCACGTCATTTTGTGATACGTCAATTTCTGACAATGGCCCAACATCAACTCATGACATTGGACCAACATAATATTATGATGTGGGCGCGAGGTTAAAATGTCCGCTAGCCTAACATTGTCCCAACATCATTTTGTGATGTCGGGCAAATGTCAATTTCCGACAATGGCCCAACACCAAATCCTGACATAGGACAGATATCAAATTCTGATGTGGGCTCGACGTTAAAATGTCCGCCAGCCCAACATCGTAACCACGTCATTTTGTGATATGTCAATTTCTGACAATGGCCCAACATCAACTCATGACATTGGACCAACATAACATTATGATGTGGGCGCGAGGTTAAAATGTCCGCTAGCCTAACATTGTCCCAACATCATTTTGTGATGTCGGGCAAATGTCAATTTCCGACAATGGCCCAACACCAAATCCTGACATAGGACAGATATCTAATTCTGATGTGGGCTCGACGTTAAAATGTCCGCCAGCCCAACATCGTCACCACGTCATTTTGTGATACGTCAATTTCTGACAATGGCCCAACATCAACTCATGACATTGGACCAACATAACATTATGATGTGGGCGCGAGGTTAAAATGTCCGCTAGCCTAACATTGTCCCAACATCATTTTGTGATGTCGGGCAAATGTCAATTTCCGACAATGGCCCAACACCAAATCCTGACATAGGACAGATATCAAATTCTGATGTGGGCTCGACGTTAAAATGTCCGCCAGCCCAACATCGTCACCACGTCATTTTGTGATACGTCAATTTCTGACAATGGCCCAACATCAACTCATGACATTGGACCAACATAACATTATGATGTGGGCGCGAGGTTAAAATGTCCGCTAGCCCAACATTGTCCCAACATCATTTTGTGATGTCGGGCAAATGTCAATTTCCGACAATGGCCCAACACCAAATCCTGACATAGGACAGATATCAAATTCTGATGTGGGCTCGACGTTAAAATGTCCGCCAGCCCAACATCGTCACCACGTCATTTTGTGATACGTCAATTTCTGACAATGGCCCAACATCAACTCATGACATTGGACCAACATAACATTATGATATGGGCGCGAGGTTAAAATGTCCACTAGCCCAACATTGTCACAACATCATTCTGTGATGTTGGCCCAATGTCAATTTCCGCCAATGGCCCAATATCAAATCCTAACGTTGGGCCAACATCAAATTCTTACGTTGGCCCGACATTACAATGTCCGCCAGCCCGACATTAGCCCAACGTTATTTGTTATTGTTGGCCCAATATCAAATCTTGACGTTCGCCCGATGTTTGATGCTGGACCAACATCAACATTTGACAATGGCCCAATGTCATTAATATGACATCTCCAATAAGAGGTCGACCTAATATAGCGCCGATGTTGGGACTGGTATCAATTTAAGAGGTCGCTACCCAGCTAGCCACCTGACGTTGTGCCAGCATTGGGCCAATGTAAAAAGTCGTTTTAAGACGACGTTGGGCCTACATTAAAAATCCGAGGTCGCCGCGACGTAAAAATGTCCGCCAGCCCAACATCAGCGCGGCGTTTTTGTTTTTTTAATGCTGGCCAAACGTCATTTTGCGATTTCGACCCAACATCAATTATTCAGTCAGGGGTCAGTCATGGTTGTGAAATTAATGTCGGGACAATGTTAGTAATGAGACAAGAATAGGACATCTCAATTTTGACGTCAAACCGAAATCCTACGACGTCAGAATGGGCAGCAGTGAATCAAGTCGGCTAATAGTCATTAAGTTGATGTTGAGCCGATGTCAATGATCCGACATGAATATGACATCTCAATGATGACGTCAATGCGATATCCTGCCGATGTCAGAACTGACAGCAATGAAACAAGTCGGCAAATGATCATAAAAGTGATGTTGCGCCGATGTCAATAGTCGGACATGAATATGCCATCTCCAATATGACGTCGGGCTAATATCGCGCCGATGTCGGAAAAGATAGCAATTAAGGAGGTCGGTAAATGGTAGTAAAATTGATATCGGTCCGATGTTATTAATTAGACATGAATGTGATAAATATGTCAGGCTGATGTTAGAACTTGCAGCAATGAAACAACTCGGCAAATGGTCATTTAATTGATGTTGTGCCGAAGTCAATGATTAGACATGAATATGACATCTCAATGATGACGCCATAGCGATATCCTGCCGATGTCAGAACTGGCAGCAATGAAACAAGCCGGCAAATGGTCGCCAGTTCCGACATCGGTACAACATTGACCCAACGTCATATTTGAGCTGTCATATTTATGTATATTTAATAACATAAGCCCAACATCAATTTTGCAATCTTTGACTGACCTCTTAATTTGCTACCAGTTCCAACATCTGCGCGATATTAGCCCGACGTCATATTTGAGATCTCTTATTCATGTCGGATTAATGACATCGGCACAACATCAGTTTAATGACCATTTGCCGACTTGTTTAATTGCTGTCAGTTCTGACATCGGCAGGATATCGCTTTGGCGTCATCATATAGAGATGTCATATTGAGGTCCAATTAATAACATTGGCCAGACATCAATTTCACAACCATGTACCGACCTCTTAAATTGCTACCAGATACAACATCATCACAATATCGGACTGACGTCATAGTAGAGATGTCATATTTATGTAGGAGTAATTTTCACAGTTTCACAGCATTTTACCGACCTCTTAAATTACTACCAGTTCCAACATCGGGGCGATAGAAGGCCGATTTTATATTTGAGATGTCATATTCATGTCGAATTATTGACATCGGCACAACATCCATTTAATGACTATTTAATGATTAGTTTCATTGGTGCCATTTATGACATCGGCAGGATATCGCTTTGGCGTCATAATTGAGATGTCATATGGATGTCCAATAAAACTCATTGGTCCGACATCAATGTTACAACCATTTACCGACCTCTTTAATTGCTACCAGTTCCAACATCGGCGCGAAATTATCCCGACGTCATATGGGAGATGACATATTCATGTCAGAATATTGACATCGGCTGAACATCGATTTCATGACTATTTGCCGACTCGTGTCATTGCTGCCAATTCTGACATCGGCGCGATATCGGCTTGACGTCATATTTGTGATGTCATATTGATGTCCAATTAATAACATCCGTCCGACATCAATTCCACATTCAACCATTTACCGACCTCTTAAAATGATATATTCCGACATCGGTACAACATTGGCCCAACGTCATATTTGAGATGTCATATTCATGTTGGTTTATTGACATCGGCCCAACGTTAATATTACAACCCTCTATCAAGCTCTTAAATTGGTACCAGTTTCGGCATTGGTGCGATTTTAGCGCGACGTTTTATTTGAGAAGTATTTTTTTCGTCAACTTAATGACATCGGCACGACATTCAACTACAACCATTTTCCGACTTATTTCATTTCCAAAACCTCCAACTTAAATTCGACGTTGGCGTAATGTTGGCGCGACGTCTGTTTGCCGACCGCGATCTTGCCGACGACCTGCCGACACCGGTCCGACGTCAGTTAGCTAGCTGGGTACTTATATTTTTGTTAACTTGCTTTGAGAATCTATACTGAATTGAATTTCGTTTAATCGATTACAAACAGTAGTAATTCAAAAGTAAAAAAAAAAGAAGTATTGCTATCGGGAAATTCATGATCGATTATAAGCGATCGTAAGTGAAATGAAAATTTTCGATTTTTGGAATTATTTATATTTAAAAATATACTTTTGTCATGTCCTTGCTGCTGTATATAATTTAGAAGGATATATAAGAATATAAATAACACCTTAAATAGCGTTATGAATATGATTTGAAGGTGGATTATTTCAAATTCAACGCTCTACAGATACTAACTATTACAAAACATACATGCTAAGAAGAGGTGTATATATAGTATACCGATTGCGACCTATGTTTGTAGGACGATAGGATGATAGGTTTAGGAGTAGGCAATAGGTATAGGAATAGGATATTTATAGAATTATGATTTATGAATGAATGTGTGTAAAGGTTAAACAAAATGCATGGATCGGACGTGGAATCTATGCATGTTTTCCAATTTCTTTTTACGTTTTTGATGTTGGTCCTACGTTGGCCATTTAACATTGGGCCATTGTCAAATGTTGATGTTGGTCCAGCATCAGAAAATGACGTTGGGCCAATGTTGGGTTAGCGGACATTCAAACGTCGGGCGAACGTCAAGATTGGATGTTGGGCCAACGTCAAGATTTGATGCTGGGCCAACAATAAAAAATAACGTTGGGCTAATGTCGGGCTGGCGGACATTTTAATGTCGGGCCAACGTCAGAATTTGATGTTGGCCCAACGTCAGGATTTGATATTGGGCCATTGGCGGAAATTGACGTTGGACCAACATCACAGAATGATGTCGTGACAATGTTGGGCTAGCGGACATTTTAACCACGAGCCGACATCATAATGTTATGTTGGTCCAATGTCATGAGTTGATGTTGGGCCATTGTCGGAAACTGACGTTATGCCAATATCACAAAATGACGTAGTGACGATGTTGGGCTGGCGGACATTTTAACGTCGAGCCCATATCAGAATTTGATATCTGTCCTATGTCAGGATTCGGTGTTGGGCCATTGTCGGAAATTGACATTTGCCCGACATCACAAAATGATGTTGGGACAATGTTAGACTGGCGGACATTTTAACGTCGGGCCGTCGTCAAAACTTGATGTTCTCTCAACGTCAGGAATCGATGTTGGGCCTACGTTAGAACTGACATTGGGCCATTGTCAATAATTGATATTGGGCCGAAATCGCCAAATGACGTTGGGCCAGCATTAAAAAAAGACGCCGAGCTGATGTTGGGCTGGCGGACATTTTAACGTCTCGGTGACGTCGCATGTCGCATGTTGGCCCAACGTCCCCTTACAACGAAAATGACATCGGCCCAACGATGGCACGACGTCAGGTGGCTAGCTGGGTAAGTTCGTACATAGATTTCACGGAGTGCCAGATCGGTATGCATGACCCCTACGTGACCCGCGCATCAGTACTAATGTGTGAGCGTTTACCAAGCAAAATACCCAAACATCGCTTAAACTGACTACATGTAATTATATATTCTTTCTTTTTGAGATCTTTTTCCGTGACATACGTTAATAAATGTCGGCTTCACAATACCTTTACGAGAATTAGTACTATATTGTTGTAATATTATGCTAAATCAGTTGAACTCCTTTATTGACCGATATATAGTTTAAATGGAGGGACGCATTCGTTTTTCATTCGTAGAATCCAAATTAGAGGGCTGTTTGCTCTGATTTTGTTTTTGCGTGTTACATTGATCCCCATCCGTCAACTGAAAGCTGTTCAGACGTTTTGTAAAAGTGGACCTGTCCCTTTAATACAAATAAAAATACATAAATAATAATATCATAACACGTGATTGTAAAACATTAACAATACTTACCTTATTCAAGCCATTAATAAGCCGTTTACTCTGCAATAAACTGCAACTAAACACACTTCAAAACAATCCAATCTTCATAATAGATTACATGAAGAAGTAAACCATTTTTGAGGTGTTAATAAGACAAACAATTAGTAATTCAATTTCAGATTAGTAATGATTGATAATAAATAATAGAAAATAAAACATTGTATTTGTAAGATTTTATTTATTTTATTTGTAAGATTTTATTTACTCTATCGACCCCCTTCCGGGGTATGAGAGTACAAACTTTTTTTTTTTAACAATATACAACAATTCAAAAGTTATTGTATTATACAATTCACGACAACTACTGTATATAATTTGTACTTTATAATCGATAAAACGGCCGTCTATAAAGATAATTCAAACATCAAACCACCCTTTCATCTACTAAACAATAATACTTAGGCGAATCTTTGTATTCAGTTTATCATCATTATCAACATATTGAGTCGCGTTTTTTGTGCGTGTGTGAATGGAAACTGTTAGATCTTGACTCGAATAGAAAGACGATGCGCGTTTGTTTTTACTGATTTATAATTATTAAACAAGGAAAACAACGAACGGGTAACCGTGGATTTATGATTTTGACTGGTCATGAGGCCAAGGTATACATCGCTAGATAATATTACAACTTATAATACTAAATTTATATGATCCCAAAGGTAATAGGTTTGTCTTTTGATTAAAAGAAGGCAAAGAAAATGCGATTCCAACGGGATTCGAACCCGAGAGGTTTGTCTTTTGTATGGTTTCAAGAAGTACAAGGCTATCTGGTTGGTTCCATAGTCCAAAATTAAATATCTAGAACAAAAAAGGCATAATTTGTTCAAAATAATTATAGAAACAATTAATGTATTGTATTTGTATCACACGTGAGATTAAAGTTAGAGATAAATTGAACTGCACTAATAATTTGTTAAAGAAAAACATAATGTGAACAATGACAATCAAAACATGCACACACACTAAATTGATTATCAAAATATGCATTAAATATACTTACTCTTTTGAATATCAAATCAACCATTGAATATCTTTTCGATAGTGAGACCGGGCATGGCATAGATAGCCAGGGCGATGAACAGTAACAGGAGTAATATCATCAACAATTTGAGGAGGGTCCACTTGTATTGCTTCCACAGACCGTAATACAAGTTCCTGAGTGGGTTGGTGAACCAACCAACCGACCCATCTGGACGACTATTGATAGTAACATTATCAATTAGTTTGTGATTGATAAGTATCATTGTAGTTTTGAGGTTGATAATGAATTTAAAACAAATCAAATTTGAGGTTGATTTTGAGATTTGTCAAAATAATATTTTAAATGACGTTGATATTGTCAACAATCGGGTTTTTGTGTACATTTAGACATTTTGTACATTAAGTGTTGTGATTTTATATATCAACAATTTGTTTTATTTGGTGATAATGTACGTTTATTAGAATATGTATGCATGCGTGAGGGGAATGGGAACAAAAAAGATATGACCGGCAAGCGTGCAAAGTAAAATGAAACAAAAGAGAAATTAACAATGAATTCCATACAGACTGACAAAATTAAATCTTTAATGCCTTAAATCTGATATGACATCTATATTCACAATTTCTTGCGATAATATGTGAACAATCTGGTTCATCAGACAATATTTAGAAATTATCACTGATTCACTAAAGATTCCTCCAAATTTTATTGAATAACTTAAATATTTAAATACACGAAGGAATTTAGATATTTCGCAAGTGAAATAATAAAATGGTTAGTAAACCCATGACCGAACAATATTTACTTCTCTCAAACATATACCCATTTAAAAGAAAATACCAGGAACATGGAATTAAACAAATAACAATCATTTGTCTAATCTATTCTGTGATTCATCAATTATATGTGAACACAGTGGCGTAGCGTGGTCGGACTGATTGGGGGGGGGGGGGGGGGGGGGGCACGCAAAATTATTGGGGGGGGGGGGGGCACACCTTATGTATTTCTTTGTTTTTTTCAAAAAATGGCCCCTTATGTTTTCTATTTTTTTTTCATAATTATTAGGGGGCACAGGCCCCCCCGTGCCCCCCGTAGCTACGCCATTGTGTGAACATGCATTGACTGTTACAGCAAGCGTATTGAAAGGCACAGTAACAAGTTGCAATTTATGGGTACATACAAAACAACCAAAGAAATCCCATAACATATAAGACAAGCCCACAATAACACAAACAATAACATATACATAAACAAATATACAATAGTATGGAAAATGAAGCACAATGTCACATTGAAAACAAAAGCCCAACACAGCCATTCACAATTTCTACAAAAAAGATAAAACAAACAGGAATATGCATAATAATAGAGTTAAAGGGATCTAGTAACTTTGTTGACATGTGCAAAAAGTGATGGATGGTTGATGCAATGTATATTGTTGTTATCTCATATGTCCACAGGGTATTGTATGAAAATTTCAAGTCAAATGGACATTGTATGGCCAAGTAATGAGCAAAAATGCAGAGTGATATTCAGTAACTCACTGCACTCACTTTGTACACGGAAGAAAAACTCGCCCTGAGTTTTTCTTATCTGAATACTTCAATCATACATATCTTTGTAACGAAAGGGAAATTTGAAAAACCGAAACCTGTCCCATGATTTTATTGTTAATACGAATACAACAAGGTATAAGGGAACCGCTAGAATAAAAATTTTATTTTGAGGATTTGGACAATGTTACTAAGTCCCTTTAATTATGAAATTACCGAAGAATAAAAGAGCTGGAAATGAAACGAAATAAAATAAGGCTAGTTATTATAATGAAACAACAATATCAGGCTATATGAATATACAAATATAATGGGAAAACACAATTATTAAGTGTGAAATAAGTTAAATAAAGAGTCTGAAACCTGGGCCCCGTTGCAGAAAGAGATACAATCGAGTTACAATTGATTGTAAGTCAGACAATTTGCGCGTTTCAACCAATCAGATTTGCGCATTTAGAACACATGATCTGACTTACAATTAATTGTAACTTACAATCGATTGTATCTCTTTCTGCAACGGGGCCCTGGACTTCTACACTTTGTAACGCAGTGTGTTCATATCTCCATGAGACGAGATGGCATATAGGATACATGTACAATGAAACTTTGTTACAGAATGCATGCATAAACCCAGAAGGAACACAGTGTGCCACAGTGTGAACACAATGTGTTTCACAGTGTGGACCAGTGTTAAATCTAGTTTGAACGTTTTAATAGTGTGAAAATCAACTCACACTGTAAATACACTACGGTGACCACACTGTGAGTGCACTGTCGCCACAGTGTGAAATATACCACAGTGGTGATCACAATTATGGTATAAAAGTATTAATAATGCATGTATACTCGTTTCGTCATAGTACATGTAACTTCAGTAACTTTATAACTCACTTTATGATGTAAATATGAAAATATTTCTTTTATTGATACCAATGAATGCTCAGTGGAGGGTAAAATGTTAGCGACAGGAAAAACAGGTGAAAAGAAAATTACAGGCTATTTTCAAGAAAGCAATTGTGAAGTGAAATCTAGTGAGAAACTTGAAGAATTAAAAACACTGCAAACAAATCAAAATAAAAACACAAGAGGATTGTTTTAGTTAATATAATTTTAATATGATTTGATACAAATCCCATTGCATTCCACAAAATAACTTTATTTATACAATTCACATTGTTTTCATCCATCTCTACAGGTTCAAGTAAACATACAGAACGTATTATATAAGTCACATGTCATTATGATCGGGTCATAACAATGTTCTGCTTATTAATATAATTTTGACATGAAATTAGAAATATCCTTTGGAATACATACAAAATAAAATGAAGACAATCACAAGCAACATGGTCAAAATAATGTTATGTATTAAAAATATGAAATACATGCACCAAATACATAAACATGGCAAATTCATGAACCTATATTAAATTTAATGACCCTCCAAGATGAAGGTAGAAGTAAAAGTGCACATACTTTCACATTGATAAATACTGTTATTTTTTACTTGTTTTGTCAGTTTACACAAGAAATGTATTTTAAACAAATAAGCAATGCCAGATAAATGACACGTGACAGTAGTAACAAAATTAAAAACACTGTCTATATCAAATAATTATATATTTTCATACCTTTGAATTAATGGATATATGAGCTGTACGACTGTAACATTACAAAGTGGAATACTAATACCAATTCAATTGTAACTATGTAACGGGTAGATCAGTTTACTGTTTAATATACACCACCAGTAATTGATACAAAATAAGAATAAATACAAAGCAAGATGAACTTATCTTGCACTTCAGTTGATAGATCACAACGTTGATTATTATTACCTAATTTTCACAGTTAATCGCCCAACTTCACTTTGACAGCATACATACAATTTGTTCCTGGTATGAAAGTACAAATGTTTGTTACATCTATAAATAATTTGAGATTAAATTCAAGTTGATGAAAAAAATTGTACTTTTATAAATACTACCCAACACATATTTCTGTAATACTAGAAGAAAGACAGGAAAGAACAGCAACAAACTCGAAAGACTTGGTAAGAAATAAGTTAGTAAGTACTGCCAATATTATACTTAATTACAACATTACAAATTTACAATATATATAAAGAAAACATCATTTTTAATTATAAATCAGCCAAAATATGTTAAGTATGATGAAGGAAAATAGAAATAGAAAAGGCATACCACTAATATTGAAGTACCTGTCCAGATAAATATGATAATGTACCTTAATATCATCACACATGAGTGTAACAACTACCAATATACAAAAGTGTTATCACTTTGTGTGATCATGCGCACTTTCTTTAGAAAAGTTGATTTATCCTTGGGTTAGTGCCTGGTTTATATAGCTTCTGACTAGTCGAGCAAAAAGGGTTTTATGGGAACGTCCCCCATTCAAGGGTCTTTGTGGCTCAATGGTTGAGCACCGATCTAGAAATACGGAGGTCTCGGGTTCGATTCCTGGCGAGGCCTAATTTTCATTTTCAATTATTTAAAATATTTCTAGTCAGTTTCCTCTATATTTGAATTCAATATAAAATAGTAGAAGGAACATTCCCATGTTAACTACATCTAACACAAGTGAGTCTGTTTTAATGGTGCTTACTGTTATTATTATGTAAAATCCATACCAAAGCTTTGTTTGAAAATTATTTACAGATAACCCTTCATTAAATTTGTAAGAGCTCTTTTTAAAATGTTTTCTTTGATCATAATCATGCAGTTACAGAAGCCAATTGCAAAATGGCACAAGATGTACATGTAAAGTGCAGAATATTTTTCTTCATATCAATACACAAAATTATTTGAACTCATTTAGAACTAAACTGAGCGCCAAAAGAAACTTATCACTTCTTCAGAGCGGCGCTCACTAAAATCCATAGCATCAAATTGAATCGTATTTAGACACAGATAAGTTATCATCCTCCTTATGAAGCATATCTGAACAATTAAAAGGTTGCTTTTGCCAAAAAAAGAGAAAAATTCGATGGAATTGTACAGTTCACTTTTAAAAAATCACAGAAACTGCTCACCTTCCGGGCACGGAGCTCGGTACGGACAATAGCCAGTCTGGTGATCTGTAGCGATTCCATCGCATTTTTCTCTTTTTTCGCAAAAGCAACCTTTTAATTTTTCAGATATGCTTCATAAGGAGAATGATACCTTATCTGTGTCTAAATATGATTCAATTTGATACTATGGATTTTAGTGAGCGCCGCTCTGAAGAAGTGATAATTTCTTTTGGCGCTCAGTTTAGTTACATGCATGTGTAAGGTTCAGAAAATTCAACTTAGTACTTGGGAACTTTATTAACATTTAATTGCACATTCACAAATAAAATTCGATTTTAACTAAACAATGATCCATCATATATATTTTACAGAATTTTGAATGCTGTTTACTTAATAAATTACTCTATTGGACAATCGGTGCAACATAGAAATACTTTAATTCATAGACAATTACAAATTAGTACTGTTTTGGCATAATTATTGCATTAAACTTGGACGACACTTCAAGTCAAAACTGATATGGAGTAATGGTACCAAAAGTAGGTCTCAATAATATGGTAATACAATCAAGTACAGCATTAGATACATTTTGACATAGACTGCTTTTAATACATCCTATGCTCCTAGGATAAGTTTCACCATGTACCCAGGAGTGGCATAGATGAACAGAGGCCCCACATCACAAAGATTGCCAATTTGATGAGCAGCCATTTGTGTCGGATACCATCAGGTCTATTTCAATTTTGACATGAAGTGCCTTTTATACGTCCTAAGCTCCTAGGATACGCTTCACCGTGTATCCGGGTGCGGCATAGATGAACAGACCAACAAAAATCACAATCAACGCGATGATTGCCAATTTGATGAGCAGCCATTTGAGGCGGGTACAGACTATGTATCGTATGGACTTCCAGGGGTTCAGGAACCACAGGTACGAAGTGTCCGGGCGTCTGGTGTGTGCAGAAGTGAAAGTGGTGGGGGGGGGGGGGGGAAGGGGAGGGGGAGAAGGTGCACATAGACATGGTAAGGTTAGTGTACAGTGCGGTGCCCACAACATTTGTTTAGTAAAATAAAAAGACATTCCAACATGTGTGACAAACTGAGTATGATCTTTTTTCAGCACCAAATAATGTGAGTTAATTCAAATATTAATGGTAAAATAATAAATCCAAATTACACCATTATTCACTTGATATGCACAAATTCACGAATCAAATCATTAATGAATACAATGAAGCTCTATAAAACATGCTCACAGATATACAGTGGAACCTCATTATAATGAGAGCCTTGGGACCATGAATACTACCTTGTTATATAAGGGTGAAAAACCATAGAATGTAAATAGCTTGGACCAGCTAAATTGCTTAGTTAAAATCAGACCCAAAGGGGGCGGGGGGGGGGGGGGGGGGGGGGTTATATCAGATCTCTTTAATATGAGGTTCCGCTGTATATATACAAAATGGGTTGATATACTTACATGTGTTCATCATCTGAAAGAGAAATCCCATCTACTTACATCCCCCTAAAGAGTTTTATTCCAAAGGCACTGAATCCACTTTCCATACAATTTAGTTATCTATGTTAGTGCAATAATATTCAAGCTAGCTATAGAATCCAAATTGAAAGAAAAATTATGCAATCAAAAGCAAAATATGGAGCGTTCTACTTTCATAGCCCCATTGGTCTCAGAAGATTGTCTCAGAAGATTTTCTCAGAAGTTGAACAAGTGGATTTAGCGCCTTTTTTGAATAAAGCACTTCAATTATGTACCGAGCATGGTGGCTTAGCGATTAGAGTGTCCGCCTCATGCACGGGAGGTCTCGGGTTCGAACCCAGACCGGGTCATACCAAAGACTTTAAAAATGGTACCTTCTGCCTTCTTACCAGACACTCGGCATTTATAGAATGGAGAAGGGAAAGTTAATCACACGAGTTACCAGAGGACTGGCCCCCTTTCTGTAACTTCCGCTACATTTAGTAGACGTGTGGCCTAGGGCTAATGAAACGGAGATAGGCGCCGCCTTATGTGCCAACATTGGTACGGGAAAGACTAACTTTTTTAACTTTCAATTATATTTCGCATATATACAGTATGTCTATTCCTGGAAGTAAATTATATAATAAGTAGTATGTAACAAGATGACACCAAGGGTCAGGAATTAAAGTATTTCAGTGTGGTTCACATTGTAAACACACTGTGTGGAAACTAGTTTAAAACACACTATGAAGCACACTGGCACTATAATGTTAGCGTGGTCCATACAATATGTTTACACTTTGTCCATGTTCTGGACACACTGATACATTTGTTCAAAATAAGATGCACCTTTTTAACAAAGTGTGATTGAGTGCTCAGTGTGCTAACAGTGTTCAAAGTATGCTTACAATGTTTTCAGTGTGTCCACAGTATATTTGGTGTGCTCAGGGTGGTGCTATAAAAATGTATGAATTTAACATGGACCAAGCAGTGTGTTCACACTGTGATCAATATACTGAACACACTGTGATGCACCGTTTGCTCAAAATAAGATGCGCCCTTTTATCAAAAGTGTGATAGTGCGCGCACAGTGTGTTCACAGTATGCTCACAATGTGTTCCCAATGTTTTTACAGTTGTGCTCACAGTGTGTCCATAGTATCTTTGGTGTGCTCAGGTATGTGTCCACACTGTGATCGATGTTCTGAACAAACTGTGAGCATACTGTAATACACCGATTGTTCAAAATGGGCAATTAAGCAAGTGGGTTTGTACTAGGGCCCTGGGTGTAGTAAATGGGGGTTACACTATTCACAGTTTAGTGGGCCGTGGTAGGTTCCAAGGTTGCTGGTCCAATTGTTGATATGAAATTAGTTACTCCTTCTTCAAAATGTTTAATGTTTTTGTAATGTATGCAACATAATGCTAAAAGGTAATGCGCAGCAAATCCCAAGTGAAGTTTATACACATAAAAAACCCTCCTGAATATGTGATTTTGTATAATATGACACTGAATGTTTCATAAACTTAATAAATAACATAGATCAGATAGATAGAATGAAATACAGATCTATTAGATAGTTTGTCCATCACACACTGAAAATCGTATTGACACGCAACCTGGAAATGCATATAGCTAATGACATATAAACGCAATATCTAACTGAATGATGACTCAGAACAGTACACATGTCTATGAATAGTAAACCAATTCCCATAGAGTTAATACAAAAAAAAAACAACCAGGTTCTTGTAGTCACTGGGTTAAGATTAAATATGCACATAATGCCTCCATAGTTAATACAAAGCTTCAAGCTCCTTGAAATTGTTTGACCATGTAGCCTGGCGTTGCATAGATGAACAGAGCTAAAAGAGCCAAGTTAAGGGTTGTGATCAGGAGCTTCATCAGAATCCATTTGAGCAAATTCATTAAATCCATTAACTCTGAGAGGTAAAGACCTTGTAGTTTTGAATTAGGCACCAAATGCATCAAAAGTTGGATCAAAAGTTCAAGCCCCTAGAATCCTCCTGACCATATAGCCGGGCGATGCATAGATGAACAGAGCGAAAAGAGCCAAAATAAGAGTGGTGATCATCAATAACTTGATAAGAATCAATTCCAGTTTCAAGCCATTTCCATTTCACTTGGAAAGTATCTTTAACTATCTCGGTGCTATGTCAAGTAAAGGAACTAAGTTTAATTACGCACATAATACATCCAGAGTTTATATATTGAGTTTCAAGCTGACAAGCTCCTAGAATTTTCTTGACCATGTAGACAAGCGATGCATGGATGAACAGAGCGAAAGGAGCCAACATGCGAGTGGCGATTAAGAGCTTGATCAGAATCTATTTCAGCCGATTGCAGATCATGAAACAACAGTAACCCTCTTGGTATCACACACCCCTGAAATACTACTTTAAGTTGCATTTCGCACAAAACATATCCAGAGTTTAAGCCCCTAAAATCTTCTTGACCATCATGACCATGTAGTTGGGCGATGCATAGATGAACAGAGCGACTAGACCAACAAATCTGTTTCAGCCGATTGAAGATCATGAAACAACAGTAACCCTCTTGGTATCAAACACCCCTGTAATACCATATTAAGTTGCATTACGCACGTACAATCTCTAGAGTTTATAGAGAGTTTTAAGCCCCTAGAATCTTTTTGACCATGTAGCCGGGTGATGCATAGATGAACAGAGCAAAAAGAGCCAAAATGAGAGTAGTGATCAGGAGCTTGATTAGGATCCATTTCAGCCGGTTGCAGACCATGAACTTGAGGGCACGCCATGGGCTCAGGAACCAGATGAAGGACGTATCTGGCCGACTGTTACCATGGTAACATAAACCAGCCAAAAAGTTGGATTAACCAATGCAAGGATTTTGAGAAAACCAGTAGAAACCAAAATGTGCCAAGTAAAATGAAAAATAGAAAAATTCAAATCAAAATAGGCAGTAAAAAAGAAAAAAGAGGAACAAGGCAGTGAAATTGTCCATGGGCATAATGAGGCAGTCAGAGAAGTGCAAGTTAACCAAAAGGAGTGAAAATTGCCAACAATATTCACCAATAAGATAACCATTCGAGCAGTAAATCATACAAATTGATTAGAGCAAAATAGAAGATATGAGGTATAACGATAGATAGAAGTAAAGATAAAAAGTTGACAGCAATATCAGCAGCATCAATGTTTAATTTTTGAGAGAACCAAAAACAAAGGGATGTCAAGCGTTGGCAGAAAACATCAGTTTCACCAGATTTTTGAGGATTAAACATGCATCACAAATGGAGAATTAAATACAGTGATGTGCGCCCAACAATCGCAGAAATAACAATGATTGAGAAATTGTGTTATATGAAATACAATGAATTAGTTTAGCATGAGGCAATGATCATTGGTTGGTTTTATGGAGAGATGAATAAGTCATTAAAATTCCATCATATTCAAGTATGTAGTTGACCAGCCATCCGCGGATGAATAATCAACAATTATTATCAATTAACAGCCCATCACATATTCACCATATAAATTAAGTGATATATATAGAGGAGGATTATAGGAAAGGTAGGAGAAAAAAAGAGAACAAAATGTTTAGACATGTTTCAAAGAAATCATTTATGAAAGTGTTTATGATAATGTAATAATAATAACAATAACAATAGTAATAATAATAATAGAATAAGCATAATAATGACCACTTATAGAGTGCAGTCATACATGTATCTGTCACGATGTGACACTCCTCGCGCTATTATTACCCATGGTCATCACGTACAGTATATATAACTTTTAGACTTGTAAAGTAACATTGGGCAAGCTTTGCTTCTTTTATACCATCAGTCACTTTGACTAAACATGTTTCAAGTCATGTGGACAATGCACTGACAAGGAAATTGCTGTAAAATCACCATCATACTAAAAAAGTTGCATAATAATAATATAACTCATATTAATTCACGCAGTGCAAACAAAATTGTTGTGGGTAAAACGGAACAGCAAATGACAGCAAATAATGTTTCAAATGGAAAGCCTAATTAATTATTATAGAGATTTGTTATCAGAGTATTATTTTGGAATGTTCAATGAACTACAAAAAGGCTAAACACGTATATTTAGCACATTTTGGCACAGAAAAGTGGAAATGCTTGTAAAAACAAAATAAAAAACATAAGCAAGACAAAAACAACCAAACAAACAAAGACACAAAGAAACACATAAACAAACAAACCAATGTGACATCTTTGCAAGAAATCACCAAAATATACTAACAATAACATAACACAAACAATCAAAATTTTGGGGTTATACTGATCATTTATTCAACACTACAAAACAAACTATATATATACTTTACTGTTCTGGATCATATATTTATGTTTTAAGTACTATTGTTAGAATCTGTTAACATTAAGTACTGTTATTGTAAATTAAGAGTTGCTAATTGGCAAAAAAACAAGACAAATTGCACAGCATGAGTGAATTGAAAGAGAAAGATCTTATACAACAACCAATTAGAGGACCTTAAGGGGGCCAGTCTGGTAAAATACAGTGAAATGCAAGTTGATAAAGAATTCTGAATAAATCATTACTTAATTAAGTAAACTCCTATAAACCATATATTTCTGGAGAGATGAGACAATGGAGAATCTAAATCTTTTTGAGAAATTTAATTATCTCATTAATTATGCAAATTATATGCAAATTTCTCAAGGACATGAATATTCATCAAATATTTTAGTGCTTGTTCTTTTTGCTACTTCTGTAATTGTGATTACAATATCAAGGCACTTTTATGTGATTCTGATAGTACATGGTATGCACAAATTAAAATCCTATGACACCGTTTGTATAATTTCCATCATTTACATAAAATTTGCATATTTCAAAGAAAAAACAGAAATATGTATGATTTTTGTTAATAATTTTGCTTGTGAGGTATGTATGTGCAAAAGCTATCATAGGATTGTTTGTTGTATGAAAACAAATGTTACTGCCAATTTTGAAGTAATTCTAATGAATATTTTTCAAGTTATAGCATTTTTGGTCTAAAAAACCTTAATTTTGGTAAAACTGAAGTTAATGTAAAACCTATATTTTAACACAAATATAATTCATCACAAACTACATTATATATATATGTAATTCTGATTTTGGAAGGAGCACTTTTCGGTGTATTTTAGGGTTGACGCCAATTAATTAAACCTTAATTAAGCACAGAAGTAATTACATGTACCCCATAAAGTAGGTATATTCTGAAAGCTTACACTTCACAGATTATTTTGATCTGAAAATTTAAAAAATGGATAGATTTTTTTTTTTTTACCAGACTGGCCCCCTTAAGTGGATTATTTGCTGCACAAGGCAAGTCTGAGGCAAAATATTGCACAATAAGAAGTGACTCTAATAAGCTTTAAATAATATATTCACATAATGGAGCTGTTCAACAATTTTTAAAGAAACATATTCACCAATTAATATGATGAAACCTAGGGAAAAATATTTCTCCATCTATATGTGATCATTAAAGTAATATTTAAAAGCAAACTTTTTGTTTTACACGAAGGTACCGGTAGCTTTATTTAAAAATGTATGATATAAAAGGCTATATACTTTTTGTATAAATTATATACCCTTCAGTTGTAATCTAAAGGAAAAAGCACAAGCCATATTGGTTGCGCTAAATGCTTTGGTCGACTCAAGCTACAATAATCATAGGCTTCATAGCATCAATGAAGATTGGATGATTTGTTCTTGAATGTACTATGTACTATTACATTTTACCTTCCTTTTATTCATATGTAGATAAATGGGGGAGCTACATGTATATCTAGCAATTTTTATAAAGATGTCAACGAACTGGATCAAGTTGATTCTTGCAATTTATTTGGCACTTAGGTTTAATGCACATGATAATCACTTATAATACAGATACTTGCCAGTATATGGAGGATCATCAATTTGGCACGAGAAATATTGCACATGGAAGACAAGACCCAGTTACTGAAGGATTCAGCTGGATAAGTGCACTTTGAAATAATATTGCTTTACATCTTGAAGATGTTGATTCGCATTTTGTTTCTTCAAATAATGTATTCCTTTCTTTCTCATCATTTTATGAACGAATTGTAACATACTATATAATTGTAGGCATGATACATAAATGTACTTCCTAGTAAAGATGTCACAACACTAACTCATCAACATCTTAAAAGTTAAATATACACTGTACAAGCCAGATCGCCCTAAATGTCTAAGTTATAGAAATAAACCTTAAGAAATGTAACTCACAAAGCAGAAGCTAAGTCCACTAACAATCAGATTTGAACAGTCAGCTGAGATTATATTAAAATACTCTTAACACATAAACTGTACACACATACAAACAATTAATTTTACTACTTACATACATGTATCGAACAAGAGATATATGATTCCAACAATGTACAGACTTAGCACATATTTTACAGCGCTCAATAACCTTTAAACAAACATTTTATTTACTTTTACGGTAATATCTGAAGTTTATCAACATGAGCATACAATAAAATGTAATTTTGTATGACTGAAAATATTAAGCAGTAAAGGCCATCTTGAGTTTCTAACCTAAACCAACCACCAAGCACACTATTTTGTTGAAGCGCTGTGTTACATTGTACTTTGTGAATAGGCTTTTAGCAATAATATAATATTATTTACAACACATAATACCAATCAGTGGACAAAAATACTTATTACATAATGACACATATTAGTGATATTTTGAACTAGGATTATGACTTATCTTGAAAAGATGTTTAAAAGTACACAATATCTGTGACAAGTCTTGCCCAAGCCATGGATGATTCTATCATCATTCATTAAATTGTAAGCATGCACGACTTGTGCTACTATAATTTACAGGCATAATGTACACTTCAAAGTAATTAATAGATTCTGTTGTTATTTGCGCAAAACTTAATTATACACAAGCTTTGTCCAGTGTGAGTACAATATATAATCTTTTTCAATGTACAAATATACAATTCAATACCTGTTGTCCCTTCCTTCATGTTTGTACATTATACATCTTCACAGAACTGCACAAAGTCTATACAATATAATACTAGAAAATTATCATTTGTTAGAATTTTGAACACAGCTTAACACAATTGCACTCGATATCATAATTATAGTGGAAGATTTATTCAATGTGTTTTGACAAACACTGTAACTATTCATCAAATAAATATCATGAAAACAAAATTGTTCCAAATACAAACACCTATAAAGACATAATATGTACAATATAACATACTATTTTTCATGAATGCAGTATATCAAAATAGTCTAATTCTTCAAATATTTTGTGAAAGATGTGTCTTAACACTTCTCATAATTTTTTTTTTTTTTTTTTTAAAGTGGAAGACTAAAAGTGTAGGCACAATTAGATTATAATTCTGATAGTACTAATAATGACCAACAATTGGTAGTTGAAATCCTTTCTTAATTTATTTTGAACTTATAATTTATTTTGTACACATGTGTACATCTCCCATGCGCAAAATAACAATATATGTGCACAAAACATATCATAAATATTTATCATTATTATCATTAATCACAAGAATTCAACAAACAAAAATACACAATAAACAATGTATCCTCAAGTACTGAGAAAATAATCACTACGGTTATAAATATACTGTATATATACAATGAGCGAAGTGAGAATACAATTCAGTTCATGAATGCTCAATCATTATTCAATGATATAAGAAAATTGTGCATTCTATTGATTGCCTGGAAGTAGTAGATATCATATCAGAATGTGAATAGGAAATGTCCAAACCCGCTGTATAAAAATCGACATTGCAATGTGGAATCACTTTGATCATTAATACCTTGCGTAACATTGTTACAAATCTTGATCACATAATACATAACTTCCATTTTGCTCCCAATATCCCTGGCAAGCTGGGTGTTAACTTTGGTATGGCAATTAGTAAGCCTGAGTCATGTCGGATATATTCGGAACCGGGTCCCGATAAACGTTTACCGGTCGGGAACCGGTATCCCGATACATTTTTACCGTCGAAACTCGGACGGGTAAAATCACACAATCGTGCAAGCATCGGCAAAAATGCACTGTTTGGGGCTTATATTGCTCTTTTTATATGCAAATAACATAACAAATACTGAGGCTTTTATGAATTTACATATCAATCTTTACGGGGAAATAGTTACAGACTATCCAGAATTAACTCAGTTTTGCAAGAAAAGTATTTTTTCCGAAGTAAATTGGACCTAGAAATCGATCGGTTGTAGCTAGCTAGCAGCAAGTTTTCGAGCCGCTGTTTCATGCATATCGCTCGTATACTTTGCGTGCAGGTTACGGGTCTTTTTTTCTTACGCGAGATCCTTCCGCGACGGAGCTATGTTAATTCATCCGCCATACGTTATACATGTTGCCGTTTTTTATCGATATTTTGCGTAATTGTTTTCATTGTTTTGGGGCTCATTTTTGTTTCTGTTCAGCTATCAAACGCCATGAAATCCTGTAAGTAGGATATCAAAACATTTTAAAATGTTGCAAATGACCAAAATACGTATTTTGAGCCACTTTTGAATGCACTGGCTCATCAGCTGGATCATACGAAGATCCATCAGACAACTCCCCTGGAGTATCGGACTAACTTTGTGTGCACATCCGCCAAATATAATACAAAGTGAGTGAGTGAGTGAGGATGATGATGATGATGATGGTGATGATGATGATGATGATGATGATGATGATGGTGATGATGGTGATGATGATGATGATGATGATGATGATGATGGTGATGATGATGATGATGATGATGATGATGATGATGATGATGATGATGATAATGGTGATGATGGTGATGATGATGATGATGATGATGATGATGATGATGAAGATGTTGACTCACTCAGACCTCTTCCTGATAATTTATCACAGGGATTAGAATACCACCACTCTGAATAAAATGAATTGGACAGTTATAAGCCCCAATGATTGTGTTGACCGTATACCCAAGCAAATTGCAGATGAAGAGGACGAGGAGGAGGGTGATGATGATGATGATGATGTTGATAATCATGACAAAAAACTTCCAGTTAAGTTTCATTTATAACTACCACATGGTTTAGTACACAACTCAGAATGTAATGAACATGACTGTTAGTTTTCCTAAGCGCAATAATTTGTTTTAACTGTTTACCAGGGAAGTTGACGATGAAGTTGACAAGTGCAATCATGATGATGATGATGATAATAATGGGGTGTTGATGATGATCCATTTGAACCTCTTCCAGTTAGAGGTACACACATGAGTTATCATTAGTACACCACTCAAAATGTTATGAACAGGACTGTTAGTATTCCTAGGAGGAGGAGGGTGATGATGATGATGATGATGTTGATGATCATGATCATGACAAAAAACTTCCAGTTAAGTTTCATTTATAACTACCACATGGTTTAGTACACAACTCAGAATGTAATGAACATGACTGTTAGTTTTCCAATGATTTTCTTGACGGTGTAGCTGGGGAATTTGAAGGTGAAGAGGACAACGATGACAATGATGAGCATGATGATGATGTGGATGATGCAAGTATTGAAGGTTATGATCATGTTGAACCTCTTCATTTATAATTATCACAGGTGTTAGTACACCGGTCAAAATGTAATGAACGGGACTGTTAGTATTCCTAAGCGCCAATGATTCTCTTGACGGTGTAGCCGGGAAAGTTGTAGATGAAGAGAACGAGGAGGGCGATGAGGAGGAGGATGAGGAAAGTGTTGATGATGATCCACTTGAACCTCTTCCAGATGATATAGCGCAGGGCGAGGAATGGGTTGTAGAACCACTGGAACGAGGTGTCCGGCCGGCTGTGATGGGGGTAGATCAGGTTCAGCAAAGGATCGATAGGGGTCGGGAGGGCAAAAGGATTTTGGTTGTTGCCAAGGAAAGAAGATGGGGGTGATCGGGTTCAGAACAAAAGGATTTTGGTTGTTGCCAAGGAAAGAAGATGGGGGTGATCGGGTTCAGAAGACGATGGGGACAGGGCGGAAAAAAGATTTGTTTTTTTCCAGAGGGAGGTGGGTTGTTAGATTCAAAATGGGATTGGAGCATGCAGATTCGGGAGTTTACAGGGCAGGGAGGTGGGATTATCAGGTTCATAATAGAAAGAGGGTAAATAGATTTAGTTGTTGCAATGGAAGTACGGATTATCATGTTCATAAAAGGATGGGAGCAGGCGGCAACAATATTGGGTTGTTTCCAGGGCAGGGAGATGGGTTATCATGTTTTAGAGAGGATGGGGGCAGGGTGGAAATAAGATTTTGGTTGTTGCCAAGGAAGGGAGACCGAGTATCCGGTTCCGGAGAGGATGGGGGCAATATATTTGGTTGTTTCCAAAGAAGAGAGACGGGGTATCAGGCGCAGGAAAGGATTGGGGCAAGGGGACATAAAGATTTTGGTGTATTCAGGGGAGGGGGTAATGTTATACGGTTTGTAATATGAATGGAAGATAAATGTAGTGATGAGGTGAGATGATAAATAAAGACAATGGGGGTGAGTAGGGAGGGAGCATCAAAAAAGTGGTTGGAGGGACAGTGTATGCATTCCATTTTGCAGGCCGAGTAATGAGATGTTAATGTATCAGCATGAATGATTAAATGGGTCAGTAATATATTGTCATCCATGTGCAAGAAAAGGAAATGGATCACCATATCCAAGATGTATTGGTATGGTGGGTGTTAGAACACAATCAAAAATAAAATGGCCAAAATGTGTTTAGAAATACAATGTAACGCCAAAAGAGTTTGGTGGGAAACACCAACAATTACAACAAAAATTGAAAGGGTGCGAAAGAGACCATGGCAGGTTGAAGGATGGTGATTTGGTGAGGGGGTTTGGATGAGGGGAATTTGGGTGAAAGAGTTTGGTGAGGGTGTTGGGTGTTGGGTGATGGTGAGTTGGTGAGGGTGTTGGGTGTTGGGTGATGGTGAGTTGGTGAGGGTGATTGGGTTAAGGGTGAAAATGGAAAATGACAAGATAGAAATGTGAAGATTAAGTGTTAGTGTGGTGCAATGTATCTCATTAGACATAAACATGACAAGCCAATATAACCAAAATGACACCTTGAAATATAAATGCAATGATATCAAATGAAATGCATATGTTTAATAGCAAGTTAAACAAATGTAGCAATCGTTAGACATGTTGGTTAAAAAATACTTTGCAACCAATAAAACCACTTGTTATTAAATAGAGAATATAATCATAATTATTTTGTTGATGTGATCCTTTAAATGATAGTTTGATTAGCAGTGCAAAAAATTATTCAAATGCATTGACTCTTTAGAAAAAAAACAACTTGGCATTAGATCAGTTTGAATAAATTGTCCCTCTTCTCCAGTTCAAGCTGCTCTGCTAACTCCCAGTTGTCAGTTCTCCATCCAAGCATACGGTGAGTTAGCTTCACATGAAGTCTTGCATGACCTTTGACCTCGAGGCTAGTTGTAGAAGAAGCCCTCCTGGTATATGTACATTCCTTTCATCTCTAGTTCTATGATTCTCTCTCTGTCTCGATTCCCTAATTCTTGCGTAAACTGTCTTACATGGTACTGGGTTCCCTATTGAACCCAGCCAGAATATACTTTATTCCCAACATGCAAACTCAGACAAATACAAGTACTCACATAGCACATCTTTGGTAGATATGGAACAACTGTATTCAAATCATTTCTGCACAAGAATAATACTCCTTATCATATGAAAAGAGCTTCATTAATTGTTTCGTGTTGACAGAAACAAATAAAAACACAGAAAAAAAGACACAGACACAAGAACACCATCAATCAATCATTCAATCAATAAAAACAGCCCACAAAATACGAGTTACATATATGCATTCCATCCCTATTTTGAAAAAATTTGTGCACTTCTAACAAAATGTTCATATATATGAACATTATGATATGCATGTACACATACATACTTGCAGTTAACCTTTTGATATCCTTTTGATTAATTTGGGAATAAAACATAATTGTTGAATAGGTACAAGAATAAAACAAAGGAACAAAATATTATAAATATACATGAAGGTAAACAAAACAAAGGTAAATAAAGTAATTGAAAGGTTGACATACTTTGGCTTTGGCAGTGGGTCCGGTTCCTCCCTGGCTCGTCCCGCTGGACTCTTCTCGGCTTCCTCTTCGGTCATCAGGGTCATCTCGGCTTCAACTTTGCCCTAGGAATGAAGATGAGAACTTGAGTGTAAATTTACCAATGGAGGATTTGTCATTATCCTGATCATCTTCCTTAGTTTTATAATCATTATCAAGAGTATCTTCACTGCAATGATCATTATTATAATAATTCTCATCATGATTAAAATCATCATCAGCATCGTCTGGGTCTGGTTCCTCCCTGGCTCATCCCGCTGGACTCTTCTCGGCTTCCTCTTCGGTCATCAGGGTCATCTCCGCTTCAACTTTACCCTAGGAAACAGAGAGAAAAAGGATGGACATAATGTGCTCAAAATGCTAAAACATAACCAATGGAGGTGTTGTCATTATCATGATCATTGTCCTTAGCTTTATATTTATAATTAATAATCATGCATTACCATGATCAGTATTATCATGATTGTCATCATAATTTAAATCATCATCATCATCCTAAACATCACCATATGATCATCACCATCACCATCATATTCACCATCATCTTCACCATTATCATTTTCATAATCATCACCATCATAATCATGATCATCATTAACAACACCATCACCACCACCTTCACCATCATCATCGTAATCACCATCGTCATCTACAGCATTTTACTTACGGTCAGTTCTTCTCCCTCATTCTCTGATTCGGCAATGAAAGGCCACCATCCCTTTGTCCTCTTCAGCTTGAAGATGGACACGTTGGCCATGTTGCGGTGCGACTCTATGGAGCACTTCTTGGCCGACTTAGCCCCACGCGGGAACCGGTTCAGATCCAGCGACACCGACCCTGCAATTAAGAATGCAACCTCTCATCAACACTTGTTGCAAAGCATTGCAAATCATTTTTTTGTGATAATTTTGAATTAATGCCACAAAATACAAAAACAAACAGACGGACAATATTTAAATCTTTGCCTTCAAGTATTATATTCAGGCACAGTGTTATTAATTTGTTAAAAATTAACAATAGTGCGTGTAGTTTGAATGTGACCTACTAAAATAGTGGTCGGCAGTACAGAACAAAATACATGTATATTGGATAAACAATTCATCATCTGTGTCAACCAGAATGTAAAGAATGCCAGTATATATATACAAATATATGAATAATAACAATAATAATAGATATTTATTGTGCCAAAATAAAGCAAAAAAGCCTCTAAGCACTATTATTATTACCCGGCAAATACAATGTAGATACACACTGCAATCATTCCGGCACACAAAGTTCCCCTTTTTTCACTCCCTAAGGAGTATTCCATTCAGTCCCCTGTTAGGCGCATACAGTGCTAAATATACACACTGCAATCATCCCTGGACACAAATTGCACATTTTCCACTCCCTAGGGAGTATTCCAGCCAGACGCTAGCTGTTAGGAATCACATAGGAGATAGGCACTCAAAGCTCAGAGATGGGAGAGGGAATGATGTTAATTTACCGAGGAAATCATCAGCCGAGAAGTGGTCAGCATCCCAGACCTGCATGGTGAGACGGGGCGGCACCTTGTACTCCGTCTCGTCGATGGAGAACGCCGACTCCTTCTTCTTGATCACCATCTTCTCCTCCGCAGCGAGGTAGTCGAACTGGAAGATGTACCGCCAGTTGAAGTTCCCTTCGCCAGTGAGCGACCGGTAGTGGATGTCAGTCGATTGCGAGTCCATGTTGGGACCAAGCAGCCATCTGTAAGTATTGCAAACAAAGACAATTAAACATTTAAATTCAATATGATACCTAATTATCATTTTCTCTCTGCCTGGAAGGTGGTCAAAATGGAAGATGTACCACCAGTTGAAGTTTCCCTCACCAGTTGGTACCTAGCAGCCATCTCCAAGAATAAAACAAAACATTGATTGAAGACTTATTTCCAGCTGGGAGATAAACAAACTGGAAGATGAAACACCAGCTGAAGTTGAAGCCCATGTTCGGGCCCTAATTGGGCAGTGGTAGAGAGATGAATAAGTTAATTTTCCTACTACATGTACATTGCTCAAGTAAACCATTCTTTTAAGAAAGAAACTAGGATCTTACCCTTTGACGTAGATGTCACTCATCTTTTCTCCCGTCAACAAGGAGTCGTCCTCAAGAACCACATCGTCTGTGTTCCAGATGACCACGCGAAGCTCGTAGCGCTTGGGCTTGCGTGGTGATATGTCGATCGGGGCGGGGGGCATGGGCGAGTCCATGGGGAACATGTCAACCCACATCTCAACTCTTCCCTGGAAAATAATATTGATCATGATAAAATATTAATAGTAACAAGATTCAAGGAAACATTCAAGATGAAATGGATAATGATAAATTAAAGATGGACAATTAAGTCAACAGAGGAGGAAGATGAGGAGGAAATGAAGGGAGAAGATAAAAGAAGATAAGGAGGGAAATACTGATAATGAAGATGATAACCATCGTGAAGTAATCCAATATAATTTTACTTCTAAGTAACTAATGTACATGCTATCAAATAATAGGAGAAAATGATTTTAAAAATTATGAAGAGTAAAGTTGAAGATTAAGGAGATGGAGAGTAGGGAAGAAGATGGAAAGGAAAAGATGGAAGAAAAGGGATGAGAAACAATGGGGCTTACTTCCCTGATCCCTGGGTGGTTGAGGGACCTCATCTCCACATGCTCAGGAAACCGTTTGCACCCAACATCCGGGATCCCATCACAGTAAAGCAGTGCTTCCAATGAAATGATGAGGAACAGGAGAATATGAAGGGAAATTAAAGGAAGAAGAAGGGGAGGTTTGGAGAGGGGGATAGAGAGGATGAGGAAGAAGAGAAAGAAGAAAGAGGAGGAGGAAAAGAAGGATATCTTGGTAGGCCTCACTTGCTCCCTGATCCCTGGGTGATAGAGGGACCTCATCTCCACATGCTCAGGAACCAGTTTGCACCCAACATCCGGGATCCCATCACAGTAAAGCAGTGCTTCCAATGAAATGATGAGTAACAGGAGAATATGAAGGGAAATTAAAGGAAGAATGGGAGGTTGGAGAGGGGGATAGAGAGGATGAGGAAGAAGAGAAAGAAGAAAGAGGAGGAGGAAAAGAAAGAACAGAAGGATATCTTGGTAGGCCTTACTTGTTCTATCCCTGATTTGTCTGGGTGATAGAGGGACCTTGTCTCCACATGCTCAGGAACCAGTTTGCACCCAACTTCCGGAATCTCATTCCAGTTCATCAGTGCTTCCAGTGAGGTCAGGTCATCTGTCGGCTTCCGATTTCCTAGGTAAAACAAATACAGAAAAGCATAGAATTAAGCCAGGGTACTCTCAACTCGACTATAATTATATTATGAATCAATTAGCACTATACAGTACTTGTAAAGAAATGAATGACCAACCAGTCCGAACAGTAACAACTACAATGCACTTGAACAACCTGAATTTAACCTAGCACTTTACCATCAATAATGTAAAGTGCTTAGAGATGGTATCTATCATGATAGGTGCTATAATAGAGTCTACTTTTATTTAGAATATATATAAGAGACAGGCACTTGACATTTAATTTACCCCCTTCATCGTCAATGAACTGCTCTCCGAGGTAAGTCTTGTCCCTGATCTGGACCTTCCCAGGACCAAAACATGAAGGTGTCTAGCTAATGTTCCTGGGAAAGCTTGAATAAAACACTTAATTCAATCACTTCTACGGACATGTGTAATGTATTAAATAAACTAAGACATTTAATTTACCCCCTTCATCATCAATGAACTGCTCTCCGAGGTAAGTCTTGTCCCTGATCTGGACCTTCCCAGGACCAAAACATGAACGTGTCTAGCTAATGTTCCTGGGAAAGCTTGCATAAAACACTTAATTCAATCTCTTCTACGGACATGTGTAATGTATCATTAAATAAACTAAGACATTTAATTTACCACTTTCATCATCAATGAACTGCTCTCCCAAGTAGGTCTTGTCCCCAATCTGGACCTTCCCAGGACCAAAATGTGGTCCATCTAGCATGTGCTTCTTGCAGAGCTTGGTCAGAATCTGAGATGGCTTCTGGGGGTCGCGCCAGTTGTTGTATCCATACCTGTAAAAGAGGACAAACATTGTTTCATTATTACATGAAAATTACAATGAGCATCGCTAATGTGTTTTTCAATATGATGACACACGCAGTACCCCGGGGTACCGTTGTACCCCGCATTGTGTAGCGCCATCTTTCGTCCAACCGTACCACAGCTATTGCGTTGTGCATGCAGTGCAGCGCGCGATTGTATGCACGCTAAACCCACAGTACAGCCCTAAAAATTAAATAAATAATTAAACAAAATGGCGGATTTTCATCTGGTACCCCGGGGTACCGTTTATGTCATCATATATAAAACGTAGTATGTAAAAGCTCAAAGGACAATATATTCCATGACACCAAGAGGCTTCTAATATTAAACCAAAACAATTTGTTTTTCTTTCAAGAAACCAAGTTTAATTTTTGTTGCCAGATATGATTTAATTTTGATTTGATTTTACTTATTTTGTTCACATTTCAAACAAGTAATCAAACATACAGTAACAATAAATTGTGATCATTGTGTTGTCTTTTCATTATATCAACCAAGAAGAAGTATTTGAAGTTTAACCCATTCAAGATTTTACTGATTTTGGTATAAACGTGGCAATCTCCATAGACTCCTGCCAAACTATTTTCGGGACCAGTCCTGAACGGGTTAAATAAGTCTATATAAAAACAAAATGCAACAAAAATCTACAAGTCAATAACGGCCCAGACTTCCAGAGCAAATTTCTTGGTGATAGTATTGTTTTTTCAGTTTAATTGTTATCTAAAAAAAACACGATTCAAACATACAAACAATCCACAGGTAAGCAAAACAAAAAGGAACGAGATCAACTTAATGTTACACAAACAAAAGCTTACAGAGCAAATTCCTTGGAGATGCCGCAGGTGGCCCGGTGCTTGCTGTAGTAGCGGTTCTCGAGGTCGATCACCGTCTCGCCGATGAGGTCGTCAGACCCGATCATGTCCCAGTCGTAGATCTGTACCACTAGCTTGGACTCCATCGGGAAGGTGGCTTCAAACTCAAAACATCTGACAAAAAATGATATTGCAAACAAGTAAAACAGGGCAGCTCATTGCAATTCAACCTCCAAATGCTATTACGAGTTGTTTTATATCAAGGTACTGTACATGTATAGTCCCTCAAGCTGATGTTTGGGGGTCACAAAGTCTTGGGATGTTTCAATTGTTGCAGCTTGGACTCCATTGGAAAGGTGGCCTCAAACTCAAAACACTTTTGAAAATGATATTGCAACAAACAAATCGTCATGAGCATTGAAAATGGTTTCAGGGACTAGCACAAGGGCTTTCTAGCTCAGATAGAAGAGGTCCAGTCTAGCAATCTTTGGGCTCAAATCCCATAGAAAACCTATTTTCTTTGCTCATTCTTATCAATAAAATAATAATGAACAAAATGCGGCTCATTGTTATTCAACCATTATTTTGAAATATAGTTCCGCAATGGTTGCTAAGCAACTTGCTTTTTATCAGGCTTTAGAAAAATGTTGCTATTTACATTTTCAAAGACAATCTTAAATAACCTGTTAGCTTGGTATATACGCCATACATTGTAATTCTTTTAGTGCTTGTCAAACTGAACATCTAATAACTTACTTGCCAAATGTTGGGTTGAGGTTCTTGGAGATGTAGTTCTCCTTGTCGCAGTTCTTGTGCTTGCCTAGTAGGAGCTGCACGTACGGATCAGCCTGGAAAGAGGAATAAAAGAGAATCACGAATGTGTTGATAATATATGAAATTGAAAAAGTAAAGGGGAAAATCAACAAAACCTACAAGTATATGGACATGAACATCATGCAATTATAGACAAACGTATGACACATTCAAATCACTTTGTCATTGACACTTTAGCCTTGACCACGTAACATCGGACTAGCACTTCCATGGGGTCATTACTTGACAGACCCTGAGAGGTTCCCTGCCTGAGGTAACCTCTTCCCTTCAAGATTCTGAAATCTCAATAAACTTTGTACATAGCCCACTTGGTTCCCGTAGACAAGGGGTTAACTGTTATCATATGGTTAATCTTTGATCTACATGTATAGTCCTGAAAAAGGACCAAAGCATAGGAACATTTCTCAACTTTCATCGGGGAACATAGGGCCTTCAGATCTTATAAAATTGATGTGAAAGTCTCCGCTTATTTTAGGATCTTACAAAAAGATGTAAATTTCCACTCACTTTGCCATTGGCATCTGTCGGATGAAGGTCCATCGCCTTGACCACGTAGACTCGGACAAACACTCCCATGGGGTCATTCTTGGGCAGGCCCTGGAAGTAGCCCAGCTTGGGGTCATTGGTGCCGAATACCTTGACCGGGTCGATCTCCATCGGTAGAGGCCACTTGTACAAGGCCAGAGCTCCCTGAAGAGTACAAAACCGGGAGAAAAAAATTAAAACATTAAAAACGTTTTGGAGGGTATTGTCAATCAAATTGATTAGTCATTGTTTGGTCATTGGACCAAATATTTTGACTGGGTCAATCTCCATCGGTAGAGGCCACTTGTACAAACAAGGCTAGAGCTCCCTGAAGAGTAAAAAACAGCGAGAAAATGAGAACATTAAAGAGGAACAACAAGCAAATAACAACACAGGGTTATACAATATACAATATATGTTGTTTGATATGAAATAGATGTTCACACTTCTCTTGTACCTTGTTGTTGTTGTTGTTTGGCTTATTCAAATGTCTCCCTTATTATAAAGATTGAATTGAAAAGCGAACTCTTTTCAGAGATCATTCATATTTATATCCAAATTGAAATACTTTTCGCAAAAATTGGATAAAATCTGACATCAATCTTCACTTTTTTTTCACTTAGTACTAACCGGTAAACAGCATTCTTTTTCTATGAAATGTCCACACATTATTCAGAGGAGTCTCAAATATCACTTTTATATTTTTTTTTATTAAGTTAATCAATGGATCAATCGGATGTAATAATGCTTCTTCTTCCCAAACGTACCTTGAATTTTCCGACCACTCTACTCTCGCTATCATCATCACCGGTGTTCTTGCCACGGTAGAGATCAAAGGTGTGAAGCCACTCGCGGAAACCGCCAAAATCAGGCACATTCTCCAGCTCAGACGCATAGATCTACGAGATGAAATTACAAGAGACATGCAATTAACCATGAACAAATTTAATAGTAAGAGCTCATGAGCCGAGTTATTCCATTTATTGCACTAAATATTTAAACGGTGTCTTTAAATGTTTAAAAATGTTTAAACATAAATAAATGTATCAATTTTTTATTTTGGTTTACGTTTAGTAAACGTTTTGACTCGGCACTAATGGAAACCACTGAAATCTGGCATATTTCCTGGCTCAGACGCATAGATCTTCATAATGAAATTGGAAAAGCCAAAGTCATGCAGTTTTCTGTAATCACTAATTACTTTTTTGTTGACAGCTACTAATAAAACCGACACACATACTTTAAAAAGTCTGTCCAATATTTCATAATTTACTATGTTATAAATGATATATTTTGCTTGCCAGGAAAAAATTGTGCTTTGTTTGTCTAAATGAAAAAATTTAATTTACTCAGATTACAACATCACACAATCAACATCATACAACTATATAAGTAAATCTTCTTTTACAACATTATATTCATGATAAAAGATAAATAATTAAACATTATATACATGGACTGTATCTATAATGTCAGTTTATGAAAATTTCACCGTTGTTTACATTAATGATTTGTATTAACGCACACTAGAATGCGTAAACTAACCAATCATTTGTTGGGGTTCCCATCAGGCAATGATCTATCAAACTTTATAATCAGTCGAGCATTGAATAGTTACAGGGTTTCAGAGACGAACACAGCACCAGGGCTTCCTAAAGCTCAGCTGGTAGAGCACTGGTCTAGCAATCTGTAGGTCTCGAGTTTGAATCCCGGAGAAACCTTTTTTTCTTTCCTCCTGTTCATTTATATTATATATTTCTGCTCAGTTTCCCTATATGTTGAAATAAAACTTTGTAATCGAGCCTCCATACTAACTTTTTTTCCGTACTGGCCTGTTCGGGCAAGTAAATTAATTAAATTTTGGAAATTTAACTTGCCCTCTCACTTCTAGATGAGATTTACACATATGAATTACACCGTTGTTGTCTTGTAGTCAAACAATTATTTGCTTCCCTGATCAGGCAAGCAAATTAGACAATTTATGAACATTTACTTGCCCGATGTTTACCAATGTTTACTTGCCCTGGACAAGCGGGCAAGTGCTAGTGTCAAACCCTGTTATATTCATTAGAAATACAACGTGTGCAAGAACTCACCTGGATGAGACAGACATCAAGCTCCTCCTACAAAGAAAAATTAAAGTAAAACAATAACAACATATTTTAGTTTTGACAGGTAGAGGAAACAGTTTGCATCGAAAAATGATTATTGTTGCATACATTCATGAACTAGATAATTGTTATATTATAGATATTATGATATGACAGTTTTCACTTATATATTTAACATGTCGCATTATATTGATTACCAATATAATTAAATTCTATTTTAAATCCATTTAGGAAAGTGTGCTTTTGTGACTATTGGACAATATTTTACTTTTCACACTATTCATTTTTACTTAATTCAAATTTAACGTTCTAAAGGATAAAAGTTTTTGCAGCATGAAGCTTGGAAACATTATTATGAATATATTGAAATTTGAATGCAACAAAACATATGCTGAAATATTTCTTCATACATTCATGAACTAGATAATTGTTATATTATAGATATTATGATATGACAGTTTTCACTTATATATTTAACATGTCGCATTATATTGATTACCAATATAATTAAATTCTATTTTAAATCCATTTAGGAAAGTGTGCTTTTGTGACTATTGGACAATATTTTACTTTTCACACTATTCATTTTTACAATTCAAATTTAACGTTCTAAAGGATAAAAGTTTTTGCAGCATGAAGCTTGGAAACATTATGATGAATATATTGAAATTTGAATGCAACAAAACATATGCTGAAATATTTCTTCATACAATTGTGAACCAAGAGTCAATGGAAAGATTTGATTACCTGATGACCATGGGTAATAATAATAATTTATGTGCAGTATAGTAGATGCGCTATAATGTTCATATAATTATCATCAAACATTTTTGCAACTGCAAAGAATTTGTTCTTCATATCATGGATTGATTGGATGAATAATATAGATGCAAGTCATGTTATGCAACAGAATGAATTCATTATAATCATGGTAAGAGAGAAAAAAGTAAAACTGCAATTTTGCTTTCAGAAGATTTTTTACACAATGAATGGAAAATAACTTGACTATAATGGTTTACATGTAAAGATTGATGTTGCAAATACTTATCTTTATTATTGATAAGAATAATATGAATTTAATTATAAAATGAATGAGTACAAATTCAAAATATAATATGATCATGAATTTAAATTTACAATGAATCTGATGAACATCTAGCTAAAAAACACACAAATGCGGAAAAAAAATTCACACATGATTGTTCAAGTGCATTAATGGCATATCAATGGATCTCAAAGAAGTATTGAGCAATAATTTTGCAGCAATTTGAAGCACACACACATAATCACAACTTTAGCATTCACTGAAAACATGTGCGTGGTAGTGAATATTAGTGGAGATTGGTTTTTTAAAAGTTATTTGGTGAAATTGGCAGATTATACATTACAATTGCAAAACTGTTCAATACAGAGCTGAAATGTTTTTGTTGGCAGAATTTGCTTAATAAAGTGACGATTTAAAAATCACACCCCAAAACACTATGTTTAGAGGGCTTACTGCTCTGTCAAATAACAAGTTTGTTTTTTTTCAATTTATTTTAATTTTGCTTGTATCTAGTCCAAAAGAATCATTCTGCATTTTAAGTCAATTAACTCAGACTTTCTTTATCTTATTAAAGTTTTCCACATTAAAAAGGGATACATATCATACATATATGAGTGTGAGATGAGTGTGGTAATTGATGGGGGAAATAGCTGAATTGTTGTTAATTACAAATATTAAGTACAATGTATGTAAACTCATTTAGAAAACTGACATTACAAGTGCACGTTATCATACAAAGTGTGAGAGGTGAATATCTACATGTAATACTATGGTCTAGTTTAATAGCCCGGTCACATATCAACGAATTGTGCAAACGGATGTCAAACGGAGAGCTAAATTTTCCATCCGTTCTATACGTTTCTTGTCCGTTCCTTGTCCGGTAATGTACGTTGTTCTACGTTTTGTACATGAAGCAATGGAGACGACTTTCATCACCGGATAATTTAATTTTGCAAATTGTCTATTCGTTAGGCATACGTTTCCAATATCCGCTGATATCTGACCGGGCCATTAGTAATTAATAAAAAGATACACAAAAATATACTACAAATCACATACATACTATACACATCTACCAATCCAAACAATTACACACAAACAAGTAAACCTTCATTATTCTAAAATACTTTTAAAATGAACTTGTGTATGAACGATGGTACTGTTTGTTATAATACTTTTATCATAACAAAATATCCCAGGTGGTTATCTAAATACTATGGTCTAGTTTTAATATTTAATTTAAGAAGATTTAAACAAAATAAATACAAATTACATACACAGTTTTACACACTATGCACATCTACAAATTATCCAAACCATTCCACACATACAAGTAAACATTCATTATTCTAAAATGAACATGTGTATGAACGTTGTTATGTTTGTTATAATAATGTTATCATAAAAATATCTCCAAGGTAATCTAATACTATGGTCTAGTTTCAGTATTCAATAAGAAGATAAACAAAATAAAATACAAATTACATACACACTAGATGCACATCTACAAATCCTAACCATTCCACACGAACAAGTAAGCATTGATTAATTATTCTAAAATACTTCTAAACTGAACATGTACATGTAATTATATAAACACATTAGGTAATTCTATAGCTAGCTAAATACCGCTCCTGGAGGGCTGAGGAGCGGTAGTGATTTTTGAGCACTCAAGCTTGAATCCAGTACATTTATCAGGGTTGGCACTTCTTATCTCTAGCCCCTGGGCGCTAATGTCTCAGCAGAGGATTAGAGGATTAGGATTGTTGACAGCAGTAATAAAACTGATAAGAATGTGGTCGATACGGAAACAAAATGATAAAATTGATCACCACGATGGTAGAAGACAAGCTAATGGGACAATCACGTCATGAATGTTATATCTGTGATAAGAATGCTGCATGAATTATATACATATTTTTGTAAAACACAGCTGTGGAAATGATTCAAAACTAGAGATCTGCATTTTCTATTAAAATGTACTATGAAATGACATGAATGAACAGTCTTGAATACTGGTAATGATAAAACAATGGGACTTTTAATTCTGGTCAATTTATGACAATTCAACAGTAGCATGGTTTAGACTGGTTGGGGGCATACAATAACAAATGTTCCCTGTATGTGTCTTAATCGCCACACCCCCCCCCCCCCCCCTTCCCAATTTTTTTTCCATTTAATTTGTTTTAATTATTATTATTATTATTTTATTTATTTATCTATTTATTGTTTTGTTGTTTGTTTGTTTGTTTGTTTGTTTTTTTTGTTTTTGTTTTGTTTGGGGGGGGGGGGGGGGGGGGGCACAAGCCTCCCATGCCACCCCCCCCCCCCCCCCCCCACCCGCAAATCACCAATATATGCCTTTCATAAATTTTGGATTTACCGAAGAAGAATGTGTGAGAAGCCCTGTTTTAATCAAGTACAATGTATTGTGTGGGAATGTATGGTATATCGCTTCGGGCCTTCGTCCTTAAATATGAAGGTCGTGGGTTTGATTCCCAGCCACAGCAGGCGTTTCCTTCAGTAAGACGCTTTATTCAGATTTGCTGCACTCAACCCAGGTGTAGTAAATGGGTACTTGGCAGGAATTTATTCTTTGAAATGCTTGAGCGCTTGAATAAGGCTGCTCGGCTAAAGCCAAGGTAATAATGCTCCAAGTGCTTCGAGACTTAACTGTTATAGAGTACCGAAGTAGTGACGTCACATGCTTTTGTTATGGCATAGTAATGGTTCTAAACAACTTTTCCTTCCATACTGGCATTTAGTAGTGGGTCGGAGTCGGACGATTGCCTTCTTAGCAACCGCTAGATCACCAATTCATTGCTTGCCTGACATTGTTTAGAACCATCACCCATGTCAATGAATTGCTCTGACGTCACACTTCGGTACTCTATAAAGCGCTATATAAGAATGGACAATTATTATTAATTATTATTCAAGACCATTCATTCACATGCAAACTGAAACATCTCTGCTTAAACATGCAAACTGTATGCTACATGATGTATTTGCTACGCAGTGATATGCATACAATATGTCTGCATGAGAAGAATTAGTAAGTGTGATGGAACAGAAATTTGCTACGTTTTGCTACAATCACTAAACACTCAAAGACTAAAAGAAAAATCACACATCAAAAACTTACCTTCTCCTGTTTTTGAGAATAATGATGGCAAAAATATAATAATTTGAATACAATTATTTGGTTAAAATAATAACTTAATTATCATAATTGTGAATGTTCCATTACAGCACATAACAATATCATAAATGGGTTTAAGCTACAGTATGTGAATCAACACAATTAATATTGACTGTTGATGATCTTCGTTTGTATCGTTTCCTTCTTAAATGTTCCTTCTTTTTTTCCATGCGTCACCTATGTAAATTGTTAATATCTTATTGTTTGCACTCAATTGTCTCATGAAAGTGATAAAGCAGTCAGTATGCCTCTGAAGAAGATTCTGCTAGGATCAAAAGCTATAGGTCCCTTATGACACTTATAATGAAACATTAAACACACTTATTCTTGCAATGATATTGTTCTAATGTCCTAGCTCCCCAATTGTGTTAGCTTTTCATGTTTCCACTCTGTCTCTGTCTGTATTCATCTTATCCCCTATATGTGACCGGCTATAGCAAAACCCGGCAATTGTCGGTAATTCATGTTTTGAAGAAATGGGCATTTTAAGTTCACACAATGTGTGTATAAGACCTACATGTATGATTGTAAAATCGAAACAATCATATCCTCGTCAATAATTGACCAATTTATTAGAACAATTAAAGCATCAAATGAAAGCTGCCTTGTGATGAGGCCTTTCTAATGGTATGAAAATCTAGATTTTGATTTTTACAGACAAGTGCCGGGTTTTGCTATAGCCGGTCACATATAATGTTCCTTTCTAGGTGTGATATATGTGCTATACATGAACTGTTTATGAAGAAAATTAAAATGAACCATCATACCTCGACCATAAGTTCCATAACGCTGTCGTCATCATCATCTTTTTTCATCAACTTCTTTGTTGCAGCCAGTCCTCCCTTCATCATCTTCATGGCTCCGACTTTCTTCTTTGGTTCTTCCTTCTTCTTGTCTCCCGTATCCACGGTGATCATATCTAGTCATAATAATGATAAGTAGAAAGAAGAAAGTACAGATATTATGGAAATATACACTTATATTAACAGTGATACTAATAATCATCATGGTCAATTACCAAGACAACAACCACCATCTTCATCGTCATCTTCATCACCCTTGGACCAGCTTCCTCATCATTTACACAAATCCCCCTCCCTCCCCCCAGCATATATGGTGATCAGATCTAGTAGTCAATGGTACAATAACCATTAACAATATTAATTACAAAAGTTACCATTATCATCATCATCACCATTATCATCACCACCACCACCGTCATTGGCAGCTTGTTCATCATCATCACCACCACCACCATCATCGGCATCTTTATTGCCATCATCACCAGTGACCATCAATGGCATCTTCTTCTTCTTCATCATCATCATCATCATCATCATCATCATCATCATCATCATCATCATCATAATCGTCATCCCTTCTACTGTGCGTACATAGTACAAACTAGGTTTTTCTCTCTTTTTTCTCACTAATGTAAAATTTCTGATTTTTAAGGCGATATTAGATTTTGATTGACCCAAAATAGATCCATTGTATCGAATTATATTTCTGAATATTACCTGGATTGATATCCTGATTATCAAAGTCAATGTCAGCTCCTTCTGATCTTTCTGCTTGCTGTGCCTGCTCCTGAATTATCATCATCATCATTATCATAATCATCACCATTGCCTTCAGCATTGGCATCTTCATCTTCATCATGATCATCATCATCACCATAATAATAATCATCATCATCATCACCATCATAATAATCATCATCCTCATCCTCATTGTATGTGATGTTATATAACAAAATAAATCAAATCAAATTTGAAATGAATTTGATTTATGAATTTAATTTGATTCATGAATATGAATTACCTGGATTGATATCCTGATTATCAAAGTCAATGTCAGCTCCCTCTGATCCCTCTGCTCCTTCTGCTTGCTCCTAAAATAAACAAAAGGTGAGTGAAACAATTATTAACCTACTGACTAGGGAAGGCTGGTGGGTCCTGTACTAATTCTACAGGGATCGCAACCTCTATTAGGCAGGGGGTTAACAATAATAAACATTGATAATAATTTAAATTGATTAATCAAATTTCTAAAATCATCTATAGATCTTTGGGGATTCAAAATGAAGGGGAGATTTTCTAGAATATGAAATAGAAGAGTATGAACTCAAGAGACAAATAATCAACAAATGAATTGTATCAATAGGTAAGGAGTCCTATACTAGAACAGAATGACCACCAGTTACTTAACATTATCCTTAGTATTTTTTGTTTTACATTTGAATAACACAATTTAGTGCTATGTAAAATATATTGTTATCTCATGATAAATTGAAGTTTTACATTTAAGTTCTCAATTTGTAATTTACTGCAAGTCATAACAAACTTATACAATTCATGTCAAATTCATATCAAAAGTATCTTAAAATAAGAATGTGTCTGCACCCATGAAGTTTGTATTTTGCTTATCTTTCCCTTCCAAATGTTGGTGATTGGTATGGACCACGCTAAGAACACTTACCTCACTCCATGCATGTCTTAATTACATATAAACAAATTTAACTAATTGGAGTTTACGTTTTAATCCTATACAATGTACTAAACAAACTCAGAAAAATATTCACTGCATTGTCATATTCGTTAGTATTTATTAGTAATTAAATGTTGGCATCTATCTATAGTTAATACATGTTAGTCAGGAAAGAATTAAAAACAGAATAGCTAAAAGGGCACAGCATATGTGACCGGCTATAGCAAAACCTGGCACTTGTAGGTAATTCATGTTTTGAAGAAATGGGCATTTTAAGTTCACACAATGTGTGTAAAAGACCTATGATTGTAAAAATTTAAACAATCATATCTTCACCAATTATTAGTTAGAACAAAGGATCAAATGAAGCTTGTGATGAGACCTTTGTAATGGTATGAACATCTACATTTTGATTTTTACAGACAAGTGCCGGGTTTTGCTATAGCCGGTCACATATGCGATCTTACTGTAATTGGTTGAATGCAAACATCTGACATATTATTATGTAATTTAAACATGCTTCCAACACAATAATAAATAAATCACTAGTCATGATTTCATAAAAAAAAACAGGCAATTAATTTTTTAATATATACATATGCCTACATTTACTCTAACACACTTGGTGCAAGGAAAACATAATAAACATATCACCGATGTAAACTTAAATTAACTTAAAGTAAATGTGTGTGCTATAACCAGTGCTATGTCATCTCCCTATACATGTATACAAAAAAACAATATGAAAAGTGGAATAGTGAAATGCAGAATGGCAGGTGTTTAATACAAACAAATATGTGCATCATTCATCTAATGTTTTTTTACTCCATAAAAAAATGACTGTGTGACCATGAACTTCATTGCAACAGTTTTGTGCAAAAATCAAAATAACACAAACAAAAAACTGTTAACAATATATTGCATGACATACAATAATCTGCCAATTCAATGAGATTTCTAAGTATGAATATTAACAATATGTTCAGATTGCAAGCATTTACTCTCCTGGGCTTAAAATGTCCATCTATTTGAGGACCCCAGTTAGATTTTAATGAAAACTGTATTATAACAAGAAGCAATACACTGTGAAACAGAGATTGCTGTGGGAAGTTTTAGTCCCCAAACATACATCCGCTAGGTACTGATTTTTCAATTGAGTTATGTATTTTAAGTGTAACTTTAATGCATATACTCTGGTGTCCTATCTAGGAATCTGTGCTTGACAATTCCTATTAATATACATTTATTTGGTTAAAAAAACGTATTAAAGAACATCACACAGCAAAGTCAATCAAGTTCAAAATCTACTTCTAACCATGTCATCCTTTTCGTCCGCATCCTTTTTTAAGTGGCAAGGTTGGTAGAAACAGATTTGTTGCAAAAAAAGAGGAAAATGTTAACATTCATCTTCAAATTCAACTTCTAACAATTTCATCTCCTTCTTCCACATCCTTTTTTTAAGTGGCAAGGTTGGTAGAAACAGATTTGTTGCCAAAAAAAGGTAAATGTTAACATTGATATGGATGAAAATAACTATTATCTAGGGTTAGTATAATGACTGATTGCTCCACATACTGTATGTCAACAAAGATGTATATCTGATAGAAGAAAATCTAAATAATTGTACACTAATGTTTAAAAGGAAGTTTGGGAGACCTATTCCATTACGGTTACCTATCAAATTGTTCTGTATGTAAAAATAAAAAATAGGTGCACACCAATACCAGTATTATACCTATAAAGTGGCATGTTTTGACAAGAACCATGACAACAATTTGTTCCAAGGAATTTGAAGCCCATACTAGCCTTATTGTTATTAAAGAAGAGTGGATGAATGAATCTAATTTAATGACCAGTTATTCCTGCCATGCATGATATGATGTGTTTGAAGAGTTTTGTTGCTTAATGCAATATCTACCTTTTGAGTTCATATCCAAACAAATCATCAAACCTTTTTTGCTATTTTCAAGATAAGGCATCCATCATGATACCTTACTGATTTGTATCAAAACAGTTTCAAAGATACGATTACAAAAATAAAAAAATGGTTTATTGTGTTCATTTTTTTTTTCTCAGCAGGTCAAATCACAATTATCTCATTGTAAAAATGCCTGTTTTTTTCCATATAAAATCCTCCATTTATTATAACTGTGACAAAACATGCTTAAAAAGATTTTTTTTAAATCAAAACCTCACAAATATATCTTGATATATCAGCAAAATATATCACCTGAAAAAAACATAATTTTAGAATAATACAATGGTAGCCCTTACATTACATGTTACATCAAAAACGGGTGTTTATCGTATTTAGCAATAAATCTCTTCAACTTGATTTTGGTATGATCATGAGAAGATAAAACAGATACTCATGTAAATATTTTGTAATCAGAGTAAAAACTGACCCCGTGTTGGTGTTTGCCTAAATGTACATGCGGCAATGCAGATTTATGCAAATGATGATTCCCTCGTAGCCTCTGCTATAAATGGAAGACATTATTTTTTTGTTGCAAAGAAAGTACTGACAAAAGTTACCAAATAGCTAGGTATAACATTGATATGGAAGTAGTTCATATGTGACCCGTCCTACGTAGAAGAACCAAAAGTCGACAAAGTTGATTTTCTGGATTTGTATTTAGTTCGATTCAGCAATATCTAAGCTTTAATATGATATAAAGTTTGTCTCATAATGATTCTGCAACGCGGAGTTATTGGCGCTTTTCTAAGGCAAATATTGAACTGTCTGGAAATAAGATGCCGAGAAAATAGCTCAAGAAACTTTACATCCATTTCGAAAGTGAAATTAGTGTTTTAAGCAGGCCATAAATGAACCGATTGCATGAATAGAATGTCGTAGCAACCTTTATTCAATTTTCTTGAAAACTTGCATATCAGTAAATATGTATGATATACATGTACACCTTCCCTCCAGAAACTGTTGAATATTATCCATGCATTGTAGAGATATGAACAGATTTAATTACAATTTAAGTGGGTTTGGAACGATAAACTGTACACATCGAGCACATGATACAATAGCGAGCACTTTCAGGTAACAAAAGGGGAGGGGGGGGGGGGGGGGATCCGTTGGTACAGGGTTTGTTTTCGTTCTTTTGGCGGGGATGCCCGGGGGTGTCCCTTAGAAAATGTTGAAACAGGTGTCTAAGTAACGGAGGCGAGCCTCGGTCAACTTCAAAATGAGGGTATATAAAAGAGTGGGATTGTGCTTTAGCCAACTTAAAACAAGCTCTAAATAGCGTTTTCTGTTTTTTTTGGTGGTGTGGGGGGGGGGGGGGGTATGCCTTATTATAAAATTATTATGAACTACTTAAATATTTAGTACGACAAATTAATTCTACATACAATTAATGAATGTTATGTTACAGGGCCCAATTCTTTAATCTATATAATACTCACACTCAACCAGTGGTGTACATAGTGTATGAGGTTGGAGGGGGGGGGGGGGGGGGGTGGGTGTGCAGTTAATTGGATAGGACTTGGGTCGTATTGTCATAAACATACTTTGTCAAACTCAATAGGGCCACTATACAATGGAGGCCATTTGGATTACTAATCTCCGTGCAAGCGGCGGCGCAGTCAATAGGGATTAAAGAATCTCGATGTGCGCTGGCCGCTCTTGCATGACAGCTACTGAGATTCCAACTTAGCACAAAGGGGTTGTTAAGAGGCGGAGCTTAATATCGATCGCTTTTAGTGGCAAATAATTTTGGAACGCAAACTTTTCAAACCTGCAAAAAACATGCTTCAAAACTCTGCTTAATTTTTACCTTTCCACTGGATATTTTTACTGGATATTTTGCGTACCGGTAGAACAGATATCAGGGAAATGCATGAGGCAATAATATTTTTTTTCACTTTTTCATGCAATTTCATATCAATCGTGATTTCTGAGGTTCGACATCTTGCGACTTTTGGCTCCCCTGCGGATGGCGAGGCACATATTATGAAACAGGAAAGAGAGATACTCATCAGTCAAGAACAAACAAATCAGCAGTAGAACTATTTCCAATACAGCTTGTACTGGCTTTTCCCCCCAAAAAAGTACTTACTCATTGACATTCATACAAATCGTTATAAATGTAATTCAACATTAAAATTGACTGAATAACCAAGAATACAAATAATAGAAACATAACGATTATCCATATAAACACATATCAAATACACACAACAAACAGTTACATTGTAAATTCAATGCAATGTCAAAATTTGCTCACAAATGAGCATATATATGTTTGGAATGGGATGAATGAATGATGATGGATGTTTCCATGGAAATGGCAATGATAATTTAAGTACAAATGAGAAAATTAGGGGATAAAACATGAACACTGCAACAAATATACTACGAGCCTAAACTAGTGCATGGGTTGTGAATCTAATATTCTAAGGAAATAGTATAAACTTAAAATACACATATCTGCATAATTTATGTCTGTATCATAGACTTGAGTTTGTTTCAATTATCCATAAAACAAATGATATTGCTACAGTGCCAGCTTCTTTGTTAGATAATTATATAATGTAATTTAACTTCTCATTTTAGCAGAACAGAATTTAAGTTATTTTTTTATTCGTAAAAGTGATTTGATTTTTAATAAGCATTGAATTTAAAATCCAACTGTTACATTTGTTCCAAATTTATTGAAATCACATTCATTAGATTCAATATTTATAATTGATCAAATTTATTTTAAGCAATATTTACAAGACCCGCTCAATTCTTTCACCAACACATGTTGAGTGCTTAATGTTTCTCAAATAAGAACAACATTACACATTTTATCCAACCATAACGTTGTATTCGCTAAAAACAAAATCATGTGATTTATTCAATTGGCTAGTTATACTGTACATGTCAAATGCCTCATAAACGATGACAAAATAAAGATATGAACCATGATGAGAAAATGAATGATACACTGTGTGTCATGAATGAAAAGTAAATGATATGTGATGAATGAAAACTGAATGATATGAAATGAATAAAAACTGAATGAAATGCAATGAATGAAAACTGAATGATATGTAATGAATAATGAACTGGATATGTAATGAATGCAAACTGAATTATATGTAATGAATGCAAACTTAATGATATGTAATGAATGCAAACTGAATGATATGCAATGAATGCAAACTGAATGATATGTAATGAATGCAAACTGAATGATATGCAATGAATGCAAACTGAATGATATGTAATGAATGCAAAATGAATGATATGTAATGAATGCAAACTGAATGATATGTAATGAATGCAAACTGAATGATATGTAATGAATGCAAACTGAATGATATGTAATGAATAATAACTGGATATGTAATGAATGCAAACTGAATAATATATGTAATGAATGCAAAGTTGCAAACTGAATGATATGTAATGACTGCAAACTGAATGATATGCAATGAATGCAAACTGAATATGTAATGAATGCAAACTGAATGATATGTAATGAATGCAAACTGAATATGTAATGAATGAAAACTGAATGATATGTAATGAATAATAACTGGATATGTAATGAATGCAAACTGAATATGTAATGAATGAAAACTGAATGATATGTAATGAATAATAACTGGATATGTAATGAATGAAAACTGAATGATATGTAATGAATGCAAACTGAATGATATGTAATGAATGCAAACTGAATGATATGCAATGAATGCAAACTGAATGATATGTAATGAATGCAAACTGAATGATATGCAATGAATGCAAACTGAATGATATGTAATGAATGCAAACTGAATGAAATCATTATCTTTGATATTAAATGCTCTATGCTAATGATGTCACGGCAATGGTTTGAAATGAATGAAAATTACATTAACTGACCATCATCTGTGCAAGCTCTCTCTCCTTATTTGACCATTGATCAATTTATTTTTCGAAAGTTTTATTGAAAAAAACAGATAGACCATGAATACTACATAATGAAAGAAAGTTGTAAAGACTTATCAGAAAATGGTATTAAAATGGAAAAAAATTGGTCTAGATGATATTTAGTTCAGCAACAATTGCTGAATCTGAATTGTTGCACATGTAATGTCAATGAAAAACATAGATGGACATTTTGATGCAATAATGTACATTTGGATAATGAGCAATGATGATGAAATAAAAAACGGTTAACATTTGGTTTAATATGTAATACGAGTCTTGAATCTACAGATAATTAACATAAAATTGTCAATTAATTTTCATGAAAATCATATTCTGGTGTGGCCTAGAAAATTTAAACTAAAACTACAAAATTACATTCAAGTAATGACAATATACACAAATAAATACAGAACAATCATTTGCAAACGTACTGTACATGAAACTGCAATTTTACATGTGGCTGGCAAAAAAAATATATAACTTGACACATTTATACAGTCACATATCAAGGTTTACTCGAAAAAAACACAGCCAGAAATTATAACCAGTCTCAACATTTTATAGCTGAGCTTACATTCTGTTCTGTATATATTTAACATTTCCTCACTGAACTCACTGTAAGAAGAAACGTTAGGCATTTATGAAAGGGCCATATTAATATTCTTGAATTCAGTGGCGTAGCGTGGTTGGACTGAATGGGGGCGGGGGCAGGGGGGGGGGGGGGGGGCACACCTTATATATTTCTTTGTTTTTTCAATAAACGTACCCTTATGTTTCCTATTGTTTTTTTTCAAATTTTTTGGGGGGCACGTGCCCCCCCCCCCCCCACCCTACGCCACTGCTTGAATTCTTACAGGCGTCATACCAGCACCACACCTATTGCAGGAGAAAAGGGTAACCATGAATTTGAACATGACAAGGGGCATTATACATGTATGCGACCTTACATCACAAAACGATCAATAAACAAGGAAAAATTATTGTGCTGATTTTTACATGAAGTAGAAGTCATTGGGCGGTATTCTACTAAATTTATCAATTTAGGCTGGACCAAGTTCATAACCTTGGACTAACTAATCCACACTTTAGTACACCCCTCAGATTAGTTTAACCTGCAAACTTATCATTTTAGGCTGGCTTAAAGTCATAAACAGGCCTACCAGAATACAACATTTTAGTCTGGACTAAAGATATCAAATTTGTCGGGGTTTAGTCGACACTTAGTTATAGAATACCGGCCATTACCTTTAAAATGGTATACACTTTGTCATATTCAGACTAAGCAACCCTCTAAAAAATGGGGGCCCAAGATTTGGAACATGGCTGAGGCAGTTTTAAAGTTAGTGAGAAACAGGCGGTTTCAAAGATTGGCGTCCATTCAAACACTGTAATATCATTTTTATTAGATGAAAAATCATGTTTACACATGATTTCTGATGCTCAAGATTTAACAGAATGTAAATACAGATACCCTTATTCAGGAAATACTAAATTCTTGAATCTCATAACAGACAAACTACAATCGCGACATAACGGTCGTTTTGTGGTGTAAGGTCACATATCTTAATACTTTAATCAACAATACATAATATATTTGTTCAGCGGCCTCACATCAATATGCCCCCATCTGCTGGTTGCAGAATGACATCTGGTTGATCTTAATGGTCATTATAATGTATTAATAACAACTTTTTAAAAATGAAATTAATCATTTAAATTATATTAAACTAGATGGATCTTCGACTGCGCGCAGTCGAAAATTATGCCTCCGCTATCACGCGATTTTAATATCAAGCCCAAATTAACATGTACTGAATAAATTTTGTTAAAAATATATGACCCCAAACTTTGATGGCTACATTGGCTCCCTAAAAAACATTCAGGTACCAAGTTCGATTGAAAGCCGACATTAAGTTCTTGAGATTTTGCCATAAACAAGCTTTTTTGCATGTATAATGAGTCCTGTGACCTTGACCTCAACCGCATGACCCCAACATTTTATGGCTATGTTGACTCTACATTCAGGTACCAAGTTTGATTGAAATCTGACATTCAGTTCTTGAAATTTTGCCATTACAAGCCATTTTCGCATATATATTGAGTCCTATGACCTTAACCTTTGACCTCATGACCCTTAAATCTAATCAGATCATTGCTATCCCGATATGTACACTCATACCAAGTTTGAAATTGATCAGTTAACCGGTTCTTGATATATCGCGAGAACGAGGCATTTTTGCATATATATTGAGTCCTGTGACCTTGACCTTTGACCTCATGAACCCTTAAATCTAATCAGATCATTGACACCCCAATATGTACACTCATACCAAGTTTGAAATTGATCCGTCAACTGGTTCTTGAGATATCGCGAGAACAAAAACGGGACGTACGGACGGACGGACGGACAACCCGAAAACATAATGACTCCGGCCACTTCGTTGGCGGAGGTATAAAAAGCTGCTGGAAACATTCAGGTAAGCAAAAAAAACCCCACTTTCACAGAACACACTTAAGTATATGCTTAACTACACTTAACCCCTTTAGGACTGGTCCCGAAAATACTTGGGCTGGGGTCTATGGAGAATACATGTTATAGAAAAATCAATCAGTCCTGAACGAGTTAAGTACATGTCGTACCCAATCTTTAAACATGATTATCACCAATATACAAAAAGTGACTTCTAAAGCACCCTTCTCCTCCTCAATCAATAATTGATATAGGCATAAATACTTGTACTTGTTATCGTATCAAGAATGCAGACACCGTTTGCGTAGGATAGCCCGACTCTGCATTCACATGCATTATGCATGTGTGTTATACAGCTTGCACCAGTATGAAACTAATTTTCCCATGTTATATTAGTGTTGCTGCTATGACAATTCCAAGCAAGCCTGTTGTTGCACAAGTGTATTATACAGTAGCTTGTGACTGTATTATACAGTGTATACCTCATTTGGTTGATCACCGTTCTTCTTGATGATCGGTTGAGGTTTATAATCCTTTTGAGTAACAACAAAAGTTAAGTATAAAATGCCTGTAAATGTAACTGTTAGTTAGATTAGGCTCAATAAATGTGCAATCATGTGTCCAAATATTGAAGCTGTAAAATGCAAACTAATGTACCTGTCAAGAAAATGACATTATTTGGCTTCAAAATTAGAAGATATGATCTTGGCATTATCAATGCCATGCTTCAACTTTGTACGTATTCATTACAATGGGAACTGATTCATATTTGTTTGTATAATGTTGAAACAAAACTGATATACTGATGTAAAATGCAAGTTCATGTACCTGTAAAGAAACGAACAGTATGTCGGTCAGCAAAATACACGTAGAAAAAATAGACTTGGCAAAAATATACAATTCCATGTTTGAACACTGTACAGTATTGTATTCATTATGCTATTCACTGATGTGTACTTCTTTATAAAGATGCTTGAAAAAAGAGTTTCAAGTTTCAAGTTTATTTCCACATCTGAATAAAAGTGTAACATAAAGAATAAGACAGTGATTATGAAACCAACCTTTTCCATAGCTGCCCTGGTGGCGAAGTACTTGGACCACCAATCCAGCGAATTCTCCTCATCCTCATCCAATTTCTTCTTGCCACCAGGAGGGACCTCACCCTGTCAAGAAAAAAAACAACAATAATAATTATAATAATATAAATTATGATAATAATAATACCAGCAATAATAACAATTACAACAATATTAAAACTAATAATAATCATCATAATCAAAATAATAATTATACTAATACTACTACGACTACTAATAATGATAACGATAATAATAATAATGGCCATGCACTTATAGAGGACAGAGCAATACAAGTGTGAAATTCATCAACTCATTCTGAAATCTCCATAGACTTTTTACATATATCGTTATCATTGTGGGAGTGCAGTGGTATATCTGTTTGAGACATCCTTTGATGCTCCTTTCAGAGTGGAGATGGTGCTCAATTGGTTTTGGTATGTAGTCAATCGATCACATAATGAAATAATGCAACAAGATATAAATAATAATCTCTCTTTTTTTATCTAATTTCATGTTCCAGGCCACTAAAATTTGAGAAATCTTAATTTTACATGCTTGACTGGGCAACAAGAAAAAAGCGGTTAATATCTTGCATTTCAATATCAATCAAGAGTTCTTCATACCTCCTTTGCCTCTCCTCCTTCACCCTCCTTAGGTTCTCCCTCCTTCCCTGTGTCCTCCTTGCCCCCGTCCGAGGGGGACGGCTGACTCCCATCGGGGGGCATTTCTATGATCGCATCCTTGTTGGGGGGATCCCTCGGGTCCTTTGAATGGGAAGAATAGTAACGCGTTAATAAAGTATGGAGATGATATTCATGTACTTATATGTACGCATGGATGATAAAACAAGATGTTTAATTTAAAACACGAAAAGAAAAGGGGTCGACTCCTGTCTGACAATCACTACATCCTTACTGGGGGGCTCTCTCAGACCCTTGAGTTCAGTAAAAAGCTTATAACAGTACTTTTAATATCGCCCTGTGTAAAGCTGAAAAAATTGTCAAGAAAAATGTCAATACAGTGTTTACATTATTACTGGATTTCTGACCCCTTTTATCAAAGGTTGTAATAACCGAAGTACAATAAGTTATACATTACTATGAAGCTGAGATTTGGAGAATTCACAAATACCAAAGTTAGAAAATTAAAATATATGTGACTTTATTCCAGTTTTGTAGTGACGGGTCCCACATGAAAAGATGCTAGAACTAGAGAGTACTGTACAAATTGTTTTGTATTTGACATGAATGGTCTCCTACCATAATTTCCTTCGCATTCGGATCAAGGGGTGGATCGACGGTGATGATGACACTGCCAGCTTTCGATCCCGCCTTGGACCCAGCTTTTTGAAGGTTCCCGTTCCCAGGAAGGGATGGGGCATACCCATTCCCGTTGGGGGGCTTGAGGGAACCGTTCTGACCCCCTTTGTCGGAGCCCCCTGTACCAGATCCGTCCCCTCCTCCTCTGGTCCCTGTCTGGTTGCTCCCTGGGGGAAAGATTATGTAACAACCCAAAGAAAGTTGAATCCTCCTTTTTCTGAAGGTAACATTTACAGTGTAATAAAGCCATAGGATATTTCATAGATATGAAGGTACTACAGTCTATACATCAACTGCCTACAGTACAAGAACATGTTGGGTTCTGTATTAACTCTATAGTGATCGCAAAATCTAGTAAAGAATGAATAGAAAAATTGAAATAAATCGAACACATGCTTGGTATCTTTGTTGCCATTTACCAAAAACAAAAATCATGACATGGTTCAAAGAGATTAGCGATGTCAGGTTTACTAATTATCTGTGAGTCAGGGTTTCGAACTTTGCAGGTATATGATTGGGAGTCACTCAAATGATATGGGGGGGGGGGGGGGCACACCTTATTCTTTATTCTTTCACAGATTTTCCCCTTATGTATTTTGTTTTGGGTGTATTATTGGGGG
>JBAMJV010004750.1:0-69334 GCA_037951105.1 Echinarachnius parma | reverse complement strand
GCACCAGATAATTTGTCCCCACAAGTGGCTTGCCCCCAATAAGTAAGCCCACATAACACTACTGAATAGACTGATAAAGAAGCGTATCATGGTCAGACTGATTGGTGGTGTGTGGGGGGGGGGGGGGGGGGGGGGGGGGCACACTTCATGTATTTCTTTACTTTTACACAGATTTTGTTATTGTTTTATGTAAATAATTGGGGGGAGAGGGGGGCATGTGCCCCCCCCCCCCCCCCTTGTCCCCCTGTAGCTACATCACTGAAAAGACTGGTAACTGCATTGTACATGTATAGGAAGTGCTCTCTGATGATGCGAGCAATTTGCTACAAGATTCCATTAGGCGCACTACTGTACAGTACACTACGCTACGCTACACTGCCCAGTGGGCCGGGTCATCGGTAAACATCCCTGCCGCACACATGTGTGCATGCATTAGGCAGGTTGAAGGTTGATGAAAGGATTACATAAAATACCCCTTTTACATCTAGTTTTTTATATTTAAACCCCTCCAGAAGCAAAGTTTAAAGTTGTGTCTGATGCAAGTGTTTCATTACATGGGCCATCTGTACACATCCCATCTGCATGTGCGCATTGATACATGCATTAGGCAGGTTGAAGGTTGATGAAAGGATTTCATATGATACCCCTTTCACACCTAGGTTCTATATTGCTAGTATTTAAACCACTCCAGGAGCAATTGTAAAGTTGCGTTTGATGCAAGTGTTTCATTAGGGTTATTGCCTTGTGCATGAGACTGCCGGGTCATCGGTAAACACCACAGCTGCATGCGTGCATCACTCCATATTCAATTAATTAGACAGGTTTAAGGTTGACAAAAGGATTACTTTTTAACCAGGTAGTACCTCTTTCACATCTGTGATAAAAATGTAACACTTTTCAGAAGCAACTAATACTTTGGAGTCAGATGCAAGTGTTTTTATTGGGTTTATGAGTACTGCGTCTAGTGGCCAGAGTCACTGGTCAATTAACATTCCAGCTAAATGTGTATATGAATTAAAGATTGATGAAAGGATTATATTTACCAGTATATCGCAACATGTATCTCTTTCTATATCTCTTCACATCTACACTTATGTAATAAGTTAGAATGATGTTTACATGAGTGGTCAATAAATAGTCCAACTTCCATGATAATCCCAACCATATCATTGATTTATGGATTGAATAAAGTTGAATGAAATCCTTCAGAATTCATCTAGCACTGATATGAACTCATTCTCATTTCATTTCTCAAGATTTAGACAACTGCACATATATTCTTACATGAAGTGTTACAAAAGTTTCTGTATTCATCAATTTCTCAAGATGTAGACGTTAACATTACTGGCTACGCACCCACGTCCCAAAAAAGCGTCAAAAGGGTATCACTTTCTGCTTTACGGCGTTGTCAACGTTTTCTTTTAAAAAGGGGTGGTTTTCAGCACTCATTAAAAAAAAAATCACAAAAAGGGTACTTTTTCTTGTGGATTTTGTGCCATTAAGGGTAGGTTTTCAAAGTATTACGCCTTTTAGGGGTGTAAACTTAAGAAGGTGCGATACGCCATTTAGGGTCCATCTCAGAGGTTGATGGACACGGGTGGGTAGCACTTTTCTTTTGTATGGTCTCTCTTAAGATGTGAAATGGGCTTTACTCTTTGGTTGATATAAAGTAGAAGCAAATGACCTAGTGGAGAATGACAGTCTGATGAAATGTGAAGCGTGGAGGCCAGCCCGGAGTAAATCGGATGCAGTCCTCAATGTCACTGGTCGCACACTATTCTCAGAAAGGAGACTTTAAAACGGGAACAATTTAAAATGGTCTATCTTTAGATGTGAAATGGGCTTTACTCCTTGTTTGATGGAAGGGAGAATGCAATTGACCTAGTGGGAGCCCGCACTAGCTCCGAAGAGAATGACAGTCTGATGAAATGTGAAGCGTGGAGGCCAGGCCGGAGTAAATTGGATACGGTCCTCAATGTCACCGGTCGCACACTATTCTCAGAAAGGACACTTGCAGGGAGTCGGATTTCATACGTGTGTGTATCATATTTATGTACTATGTAGGTCATATCCAGATGTAATGAACACCATGAACAATATACACATACATGTATTCACTATTCACTATGAAAAGAATTAACAATTTTCTAAGGCTAAAAATGTTGAGTAACTTCCATACTCTCACAAGTAAACAATGGCTCCAAGCCCTCCTACTTTTCTGGTTCCATGGAATTATAATTCATCAACACCTACATGAGGCTGAAAATGTAGCGTAACTTTTTGTATTAAACACAAATTGTAACAAAATGATAAAAACCTATGTACAGCAGTTTCCACCTACGTGTATGAACAAAATTAATAGCCTATAAGTCTAAAAGTTTTGAGGATCTTCCATAAATGCACTGGCACACGTAAACAATGTATTTATGGAGTATAATTCATCAAAACCTACATGAGGCTGAAAATGTAGCGTAACTTTCTATTATACACAAATTGTAACAAAATGATAAAAAAATAGAGCTGTTTCCACCTACATGTATGAACAAAATTAAGAGCCTTTAAGCCGGGTAAGAGTTTTGAGGATCTTCCATAAGTGCGTTGTCACAAGTAAACAATGTATTTATGGAGTATAATTCATCAAAACCTACACAAGGCTGGAAATGAAACATCATTATTTTGAACAACAAACAAAATACTCCAACATTCTCAGGACGACCCTACAAGTCTTTCTTATAAAATAGACTTTAAACAACAGATTGCCTGTCCTCGGTCAGAGATGGGGAAACAAATGTAGTATAAATACAGAAAAGAAAAATCAATCAAGGCTATTGAGAGTTCATAATTAATTTATACTCTATTGGGGCCCATTTCCTGCAATCGAAGCCCACCCCGGTGAAAGGCGAGAGCTTGGAAGCCTTACACAGACCCAGTGTCTCCCACGGCGATCGATCCAAGTGGAGATTGGAGACTATAGAGGAGATGCTCTTTAAGAGGGGCTAGTTGAAGGATGACAAGTTAACCCATTCAGGACTGCTTGATTTTCCAGCCACAAACACTGACCACTACATCGTCCCACAAATGCTGATGATGAGGCTGGGTTATAAAGAGGATGTGTGCAATATTATACAAATAATACACGCTCTAGAGTGCATTGTGTAAATTCATTGCACGCGAGGGCTATGTTGGCTTTGCGGCGCACGAGGCGTTAGCCGAGTGCGAAAAGCACAGCTAACATAGCCCGAGAGTGTGATGAATTTACATGATGCACGATAATAAGTAGTATTATTTGTTTTATAAATCAAGCTCAAACACGGAATTGTTTATTTTGATGGATTATTGAAAACAGACAAGTGCAACCCAGAGTTTACAAAATTCACTGAATTTGACTCTGCTTGCAGCTCAGCAGATCAATATCACTGTCAGTCGATATGGAATTGCCGATAATTTCCCGTAAAACTGAGAATTATCAAAGAATGTTATGCATTTCCATTACAAAACTTACCAAGATCCAACCACATATCCATATAATTTACGAAACTGCTAAGATTTATTTACTACAGAACAGAGAATTTACAAAACCAAGCATTTTCCATCTTTTTTTGTTCACTTTCGCAAGTTTGTCTTCGAAGGGTTTGTTTGTAATCGTTTGTGATCGTTTATGATCGTTCATGATCGTTTAGAATATGACTTGTGATCGTATCGGAGGATGATCGGGACTTCGATGTTTGTGCTAGTGAAGTCATGCGTTGGCTCACCCTGTGGTGAGATTAAATGTTTGTTTGAAACAAACTCCTGGAAACTGTGTTGTAATATAGTCATTATTCATGTTATAGAATCCATTCCCTTCATTCAGTCTTCGTAGAGCTATGTAAACAAACATTGTGACGTCACAGGGTTGCACACCTTTGGCACGATGGTTGCACACCTTCAGCACGATGATTGCGCTGCTATCGGCACGGTAGTTGCGCGGTATCGGCACGGTGGTGCAGGTGGTGAAAAGTAATCAATACCCACGTGATCGGTATTAGCCAATCATGTTACTGAATTTACCAGAGCCGTTTTATAAATCCTAAAAGCCAACAGTCTTGAATGGGATAAGAAATTATTGTTTGATATCAAACAAATTTGTATAGGTTTGTAGATGTGTGCACAATGCTCTATTTCCTAGAAAGAAACCACAACTTTCTCCTCCTCCTCTTCCTCCTCATTATCTCCCACCCCTCCTCCTTCACCTCTTCCTCTCCCTCCTCCTCCTCCTCCCCCATAAGGCCACTCACTGACAACTCAATGGTAAGACTACTTTTGATGCAATGAAAATGTCCCAAGTGGTCAGGATTAATAAAATATGCATGCACACTTTATCTATTGCCCTACAGGCCCAATATTCAACTTTTTCTGAGAGGAGGGGTTAAAGTTGAATTGTCTCTCCAACCCCCGGCCTCCTCTTCCCTGTCCTGTTTACTACTCATTATATTTGCCAGACTATTTCAAACAAAAATGGCAAGGTTCATATTAATTCAAATTATATTCATGCATGCACACTTTTATATCTTGCCCCAAAGCAACATATATTTGATTTCTCTGCAGGGTTACAGTTGAACTGTCTCCTACTCTTCCAGATTATGCAAATCCATGCAAGACAAATGCAAGACACAATGTACAGGTCAGATTGATAATTTGAAAGTTGTGGAACTATACATGTGTACTTCAAACTTCATACTTCATATTCATGCGCACACACTTGTTTCTCTTACCCCGGGGCAACATATTGATTTCTCTAGCAGGGTTACATTTGAATTGTCTCCTATACCAAGGCTCCACACTAACGTTTTTCTCTACTGGCCCATTCGGGCAAGTGAAATCATGGATTCTCAAATTTTACTTGCCCAAACAGAAAATTTACTTGCCTGCTTACTTCTACACTGTAGATGAGATTTACGACCTAAATAATTACATCATTCTCTCATAGTTGATCAATAATTTAGTTGCCCGATCAGGTAACCAAACTAGGCCATTTACCAAATTTTACTTGCCCGACATCAATTTTTACTTGCCCCGGGCATCAGGGCAAGTGCTTGTGTCGAGCCCTGACTATCCTCCTCTACATGATGTGAATACATTTGTAATGAAAGAAGCAATGTACTTATCTACAGATTGATGATTTGCAATCTAAGATTCCAAGTTTCAGGACTTTGTGTGTACTTCATATTCATGCGCACACACTTATCATCTCTTGCCCCAAAGCAGCATATTTGATTTCTATGCAGGGTTACAGTTGAATTGTCTCCTTTACTCCTCCACATAATGTGAATCTATTTCAAGTGCAAGATGTAATGTACATATCTACACGTCTACAAATTGATAATTTTCAATATAAGATTCTGCCTTATAGAACTCTGGGTGTACTTCATATTCTTGTGCACGCACTTCTGTTGCCCCAAATAAACTTATTGATTTTTCTGCAGTGTTAAAGTTGGGTTGTTTACCCCGTCTTTCTTCCCCAAATGTCATTATTAAAGCCATTTTATAAACCCAATTGGGGTCTTGTTCATAAAGAGGGAGAGGAGATGGAGATGGAGGAGGAGGAGGAGGAGGAGGAGGAGGAGGAGGAGGAAATGTGGTTTCTCTCTAGGAAATAGAGAAACTTTATTTACTGCAAACGCATATTTCATGAATTTTCAGCACAGATAATTTGGAAGTTAACTGCACAGATCTAATCACATCATCAGCATGCCTCTTTTACAGGGTTGGTGATAAGAGCATACATTTAATATTTTCTGTGTGGGGCGTTTCCCAATACTGTCATTTGGCTTTAAAATGGTTAGTCATTATGGAGAGACAATTCATATACCCCTCGGAAGAAATCAATGTGTTTCTTTAGGGCATTCAAAGTGTGTGCTCATCTTGCTAATACGCGAGGTTAATACGTGCACAACATTTGGAATATTCATTGCATCTTGTATAATTTACAATCGTTTTGAGTTATGAGCAAGAGGAGGATAGAACAAATCAATAGGCTACAGTCAGGAAGTTTGTACAAATTCATTTTTAAAAACCGACATATTTGAAAACAGACTTTTATTGTGTAAAAAAAAATGCATAATCAGAAACAGAAAAAAAGTTGAAACTTGCAAGCATACTTTTCTGTACATTAATATGAAAAGACACTTCCTTGGAAAAAGAAAGAATGTATTTAAATAAGGAAACAAATGATGAAATACAAGAAATATAATAGCCCAAAGACACTGTTCAGGAAATATTCCTTGGATAAATCAGTCAGTCCCCTTCACAAGTCAGCCATCAATTTAGAATCTTACATTAAAGGGGTAGTTTAGTTTTGGTAGAGAGGGCGCTGCACATCGCAATTTTTTTGTGAGGTAATGAAAAACTGAGTGTCGAATTTGAGAGAACATGCAATTTTAATGGCAGAATAAACTTTATTTGGTCAAAATCGACCCAGAAACGGCTGAAATATCAATAAATATATCTGATCATATAATTATTTGGGGCCCAAATAATTAGATGATTTTTTGAAAAAATTTAAAAAATGCTTGCACTTTTTCAAAATTGTTCAAAAGCGTTTTTTAAATGGTTGTTGATGATCTCGCTATTTAATCATTATATCAACAAAACATCACATGCATAATTTTGGTTGAAAATGGTTGAAACCAATGCCTTTTAAAAAAGCGCCCTCTTGTGTTTTAATGGCTCTTTTTGAATGATAACAGGCGTTTTACTTGGTCGTTTGTAATTTTGTATACCTTTCGAGCATGGTGGAGTTATAACTATTAGTTTATAATGTTACTGTGCAGGTTTTGGCTACTAAAGTTCAGCCTTACCAAAACTAAACTACCCCTTTAATCTGTAGTGATTGCAAAATCAATGAATTTAGGAAATTGTCCAGAGCCCTCTTTTATGTCCTGTTTTTTTTGGTCAAAGACATCTCTTTTTAAGAATTATATCTATTTGAATGTTAATTGTATTCTATATGGATTGGAAGAATAATAAAGATGAATAATTGTAAACATCTGGACATTTTTGTTTTCCTTTGTTCATTTTTTTGTTTGGAAATCGCCCTGAGTCCCCGTGTATTTTCTCCACCGTGTTTGTGACATTTCATGAAATCAATCAAACAGGAAGTTAGAAAAAGAAATATAAATACTGGTAGACAATGCCATCAAAGTACATGTGCAAGTACAAACTTTTATATCCCGATGAGAAATGTTTAATATTGCCAATTATGTTGTTCTCCTAAAAGCTTTTTACATATGTACAGAGCTCTCTGAAAACAGGCCTGCAGCACCCAAAGCCTGATAAAAGGTGAAATTAACTAATTATTAGAGTAACTATTACACCTTATATTTATAATGAAAGTGTTTTTCAATTGAAAACCACACCCGACTTGATGATCAGGATAGATCACTCTTTTATACTGCGTTTAACCTCCACCTTAAGGATGTACGTAAAGCCATTAAAGAGATAGATATATGCTTATGGTATTGTCACTTTCTGAGAAAATTTTCAGATTATCCTTCATTTGTATTTTGAAATTAGTACAGTTCACATCCAATTGCCCACACACTTGAAGAAAGAAAAAAAAATCATGATTGCTTGATGCCGACACCAACATCAAAGGATTTTACTGGGCTGCGAGTATAATACTGCCCCACATAACACTTGTGGGAATTGTGTTGGGCCAGCTGGTTTACCATGATATTTTACTATTGTTCTGTGATGTGCAGACAGTGCAGTAAAATTCCTGTGATGCAGGACTTCTTTCTTAAATTGATATGATTTGGTAAAAGTGCTCAGTGATTTCTAGGCTCTTTTGTCTTCATAAAGTTGTACAAATTTCCATTACTCCATGTCAGCTTTAAGTTCTCGCGTAAGCAAAATGTGCCTTGGTACTGAAAGGGCTAAATTTACAGTGGCTAAAAACGTCATCAACTAATTGAGAGAGCGGGGGTCGTGAATTACTTGCGGCATACTCCCATTTCCCGCTAAATTTGTGTGTGCGCTAAGAGGAAAACAAAATAGACACTTTCAATTGCATATATATATGCAAACTCTGTATATTTGGTTGTATCCAACTCCCCTTTTAGTTTTATACTGTATGTTAAAACCCTTTTTTTACCTGCATAAAAAACAAAAAACAAAACTCCTATTTCAATTGAGACAGCGGGGGTAATTAATTACTTGTGGCATACTCCCATTTCCCGCTAAATTTGTGTGTGCGCTAAGAGGAAAATAAAATAGACACTTTCAATTGCATATATGCAAACTCTGTATATTTGGTTGTATTCAATTAACTCCCCTTTTAGTTTTATACTGTATGTTCAAACCCTTTTTTCACCTGCATAAAAAAAAAAACGGTACTACGCATGCATTAGTACTATTTTATAAATAAAAGTCATAAAATGGCTGTGATGATGTTAGTGGCTAAAGGAAAAAAACTTGTAAACACTTTGACATTTATACTGTACCCTGTTTATTATATTTTAATTAACTCCCCTTTTCTGTAAAGTAAACTTACAGTATAATATAATTTATGTTTAATTTCCACCTGTAAATAATTAAATGGTACACAAATACTGCACCCATAGGAACTACATGTACTGTAGTACACCCCCATACTTTGTTGACAAGCAAATTAACGTCGCACAATGGTGCGGTAATATCATGACACGGAAGGGCAGTTCTGAAGTATACAAATCTTTTGACAGAAATATCATGTTGACGATTACTGGAAAGGGTTCAACCCTCTGTCAAAAGTCATTGTTACAGGAAGAATACAAAATCACCCATGTGAAAAAATCAAATGAATGAATTATCTGTATACTCATATGTAATGCAGTGCCACCACCCGTGATTTGCTAATGGGGCAACATACCATGTTCATGAGTTGTCATCAATGATCTGTTCGTTCACAGACCCGTTTCATGAAAGTGTTATATTTTGTCAAAGTTTATTTTGGATGTTGAGAGGATAATGTAAAATGGAGTATTACTGTCTATTAAAACAAAATCATACATTTTGTGTTAATTACATCACTTGATCAGGTATTGAATGAAGCGTACATTGCACTTTTCTAAATCAAACTCCATGCTAATCTTGTCTTTTGTATGAGAAATAGTTCAAGACATACATTTTAAGTTCAGAACTTAAGATATATATCTAAACTATGCAATGTATGGAGAAAGCAATTCCTATTCATACCTAGATGAGGCTAGATCAAATGATTATAAGAACAAATAGAACACAGACTCATATTCCGATTGTTCACTTTAAATAAGCATAACTCTTTTGTTTATTAACTAAATTTAACTGAGAATACAAGTGTAATGATGTTTCAAGACACCCCATAGACATCTATGATGCTATATTTTTGCTCAAATATTTCATATTGATATCTTTAATGTAAACAAAAAAGAAGAAAACTTATAGCTCCTAGAAATTCAAAAGACGCTTAGACGCAGAATGTTTCACTCTTACCATTGGAGACGGCTGGTTCGTTCTTTCTCGTGTTGCGCCTCCGCTTCGTGCCTCTCCGATTGATCATTGACATGCGCGGAGGAGGGAGGGGCAAGTCGGGATTGTTGTTGATTTTGTTGCTATTTAGTTCATCTGCAAAGTGTTTCACAACCTGTACGCAATAAATGACAGCAAAAAAAAAAAGAAGAAAAAAATGTGAAAATGGCTCTTAGTATTAAATTTATCTGACTGCTTCCTTAATTTGCTCAGTGACATGCATGTTGGGTAGGGGGAGGCGGCATGCATGTTGGGATTGTTGTTGATGTTGTTGCTAGTTAGTTCGTCAGCAAAGTGTTTCACAACCTGTTAGCAATAAATGACAGCAACAAAAAGAAGAAAAAGGATGTGAAAATGGCTCTTAGTCTTAAATTTATCTGACTGCTCCTTTAATTTGCTTAGTGACGTCATGACATGCATGTCGGGTAGAGGTAGAGGGGGACATGCATGTCTACATTGTTGTTGATTTTGTTGCTATTTAAATGACATAGTTAATTAGCAAAATGTTTTATAACTTGTTGGCATTATGTATGACAGTGAAAAAGAAACAGGATTTGAACAAATAGGACCTCTTTATAACAAATTTAATTTATCTGACTGTTTGCTTGCCGGATTGGGCCAGTAGAATTTAGCATTATTTGGTGGCCCGAAGCTAAGTTTTAGTGGCTCCGGGGCCAGCGCGCCTATGCTAATTTCGAGCACTGATTAAATTTAGACAAGTTGAAACAGGATGTGTAAAATACAGCCTTTATCCACCAGCACTTGAAATCTACATTGTAACTGATTATCACGGTCACCTAATTTTGTTACAGAACTTGCTACAATGATAGTAATACTAGACTCGTAACATTTTTGGGGCTTGGTGCATAATATACATTTCAAATCTAGTTCATCTCTATGTAATATTTCTAAAAAACATACACATATTCAGTAAATGGCATAACAGTACTGTATAACTGTACAAACATTCCATTTACACACAAAGTCTATTAAAGCCCAAGTAATTTTAGGGGATTACATACATTTGTACATGTAGTGGAGAAAGCAAAATTGAGATCAATTTGGGGGAAATAGACGCATCAGTGGAATTATTAAAGTAATCCAAACTATTCTGAGGTTCACAATCAGCCCGACCAGTGTGTAGTAAATGTACAGTGTATGCTTGACTGATCCGAGTGCCTGTTCACTAGTAGTAGCAATAGGCTGTACATGTTATTATGTACAGGTCCCATACAGGTATGAGGAAAGGTCACATTTTGTGTCTTATTTAAGCAAAGTGCTTGTCTCTTGCAACTGGGAATGTATTTATTTACTATTTTGTTGTGAGGGGGAGCTAGTGAATGGCATCTACATAGTGTACATATGTGTAATGTAGATTGAGAAAATAATGTTAAAACCTTGTTGAGCACAAAACATCAATATGTATGTACACAAGTTAAAATTCTATTGAAAATTCAGTCAATGAAAAATAATTGATTTTCAACAAATACAAAATAACTTTTTTCTACAAATATTGAATAGCAGTTAATAATGTAAGAGGAATGACGATCAAGAAGATATCGTCAATCACAACTAGATGTGTACAACTCATCTCCTGATACTACGGATGGGTGATTGACTGTGTCCTACAAATATTTCCAATTTTCCACCCACTGAATGGCTAACAGCTCATGAATACAATTATGTGTAGCCCTTACTAGCCCACATCATAATGCAGGAAATAATTTTTTTATTTTAGGGGGCTACTTTTCCAATTTGATGGATATCACAAAATATTTAACATAATATCCTAGATGGTAATTTTAGGGGCTACCTATTGAATTTAGGGGGCTATTTTGAAAATTAGGGGGCAAAATTGCCCTCAGCCCCAAATATCTTCCTACCCTGCCACATCATCACTGCAGTCCACTGAGTCAGGGAAATAAATTACGAGATGATAATGTAAGAAGATCATGGGCCATTCTTGGTCACGTGTGTGACCCAAAACATGACAAATTTTGAAATGGGATGCTTATATTTCAGTAAGTATGAGACTATAATGATTTTTACTTCATATGTGACTTGAATATGTTGTAGTCTTTCAAACTTAACACAAAAGATTTTATAAGGATTACGTAACTCAATGTCAGAGGTCAAATGGCATGGGTCACGTGTGTGACTTCGCACGGAGCGCTTTTTTCATAACTAAATTTCATTTGGAAAATTCTTTAAAATATGAATAGCTATAATGTTCATCTTATTACCAGAGAAGTACTATACATTTGTAAGTACAACAATAGCAATGAATGCGAATTATATTAAACCGTTGTTTTGTATAGTACTTAATTATGTGGCAACGTCTAGTCACGTGTGTGACATTTTGGGGTGGTCACGTGTGTGACATGTACAATATGAATGGAAAAATGGGAATTTTATAATATCGGGTTTAGAAAAGAATGAAAGGTTGATTTTTTACCAAGTTAGTATCAACCTGTACAGGAAAGTGAGAAGAATGAGCTTGCTAATTATCCTTTTGATATCTTGATTATTTTCTGAATTATGATTATTAGAAAAATATTGAAATATGTAAATTTATGCAAATGAGTAAAAAAGTTTCATTTTAAACTTCAAATCATGTATTTCATGAAACTTTACACATGGATCATTCCAAAAATGGAACAAAACTACAGAAAAATAAAACTTCAATTTTTCCGAAAAAGTTTCACTTTTCAAAGAATGGCCCTCATGGTCATTGAAAAAAATGATATTTCAATCTATCACAACTACAAGTACAAGTACAACTCATCTCCCGATATAATTATGGAGACATGTGTGATTTACTGCACTGGCCTACAAATATTTCTGCCCGCTGAACACGGCTCACGATGTAAACATGTGTAGCTCACATCCCTCAGTCAGAGAAATAAATTACAAGATGATAATAATGACAGCGGGATATCTCACTCGAGGAGAGAAAGAAAATTATGATGTTCATGGATCGAGTTGCAGGAGGTGGTTAAAGCAAGGCTCAATAGCAGGGTAGAGAATATACGGGGGCTGAAGGCAATTTTGCCCCCTGATTTTCAAAATAGCCCGCTAAATTCAGTAAGTAGCCCCTACAATTACCATTGGGTATTTAAATATTTTGTGATATTCATCAGATTGAAAAAGTATACAAAATTAATTCCTGCATTGCTCAATAGTCTTGAAGTGTGATGTCAAAGTTATTCATTGCCATGGTTAATGTCTCTTTGAAACAATGTCAGGCAAGCTCAAAATATGGTGACCTAGCAGTTGAGAGCAATTGGGAAAGCTACAACCCACTATCAAAACCCCACATCAAAGGGCAAGTTGTTTTAATAGAGATGTTACCAAATATAACAAAGAATGTGATGTATTGGGCCATGACAAAGAATGACAGAAAAAGAGGTTGACGCTTTTGAGATGTGGTGCTACAGAAGGCTTTTGCAGGTGTCATGGAAAGAAACAAAGACAAATGTGTGGATTCTGAACAAGATTGGTACAGACTTATCTAGACTATCAGAAGGGGAATTATGGAGAGAAAACTAAAGTACTTTGGGCACACCGTTAATAGAACTGAAGGAGTTGAAAAACAAAATAATACTGCAAGGAGCAATTGAAAGAAAACGTGGTAGAGGTCGTCCACCAACATCCTGGACTGATGATGTAAAGAGAGTGTCTGGAGAAGGGATGAAGGGTGCAACGCAGGTTGGCGGAAGATAGAGTTGCATGGCGTGCTCTCGTGAAGACCACAGCAGCGCTACACAGCGCCACCTGAACTTGATGATGATGATGTGATGCCATTACTGCGGTGATGCATCGTTTCCTAGTGGTAGGGTGCGCACACATACATTTTGGGTAATTGATTAGTTTTCATTTATATTTTATTTCCTTTATTGCAAACACATGGAGTCTGACTAGTAATTTATCAATGAGCAAAATATAATTAATGAAGGCGATTAGGTAATTGTAATCATAATGGTGCTAAACACTGTCTAATGGCCCATGTTATGTACACCTACACCGTACATTTCAATTATTTTTTTGTCCAGTATTAAAGGGATCTACAAAGGTAACTTATATGACAAAGTATGTTATATGAAGTGTTTGTCTTGAAATAGCAGCAATTTCCGACTTCTCAACCTTTGAAAGTTTGAATTCAATTTCAGTATTAATACATGTCCATTTTATACACTTCATTCACTACATTGATATTTAAGCACAAAATAAAAATGAGCATCATTCAATAAATGTTTGAAGTAAAAGATGATCTTCCCTTTAAAATGCCCAAAACTTTGCACAGTGGTACAACCTTCTGTCATTCCTGCATAGACATGTGGTTTAACAAGATGGTCTGCCCTGTACAGTGGTGTAGCTACCTGGGGGGGGGGGGGGGGAATCGTGCCCCCCCAATAATTTGACTAAAACAATAACAAACATAAAGAGGAAATCTGGGACGAAATAAAGAAATACATAAGGTGTGCCTCCCCCCCCCCCCCCCCCCAATGACTCATGTGCCCCCCCCCCCTCCAATCAGTCTTACTACGCTATGCCACTGGCCATGAACATGTCCATGTTAAATGTTGAGTAGCTTTTATGATCATACAACCAATACAATCATAATCAAATGCAATTCGTATGAAGTATGGTGCTCAGAATTCCATGTCTTGCACGCATCAAAATGTGTTGTGTACTGGGTAAATAAAAAAAGCAATTATGGGGGCGGATATGTAATGGAGTGGGTAGTAAAATGGGTCATTAACATGGGATGGGAGTAGCAAGGTACTTGGAAAGCCACAAACACAGTGGGACAGCGTGCAAACTGTAAGGAATGCCAAATCCAGACACTACAAGTGCACAATGCACATCTTATTCAATGTATTCAAACACTTTAATATGGAAATACATATAAATAATTGTTAAGTAAATATAAAATTTGCCACGGTTATTATGTATGATCGTATCCCTACAATAAACTGCAATAGTATGAGGTGTTGTGCTTCGAATTTCTTGTCTTGCACACATCACATGTGGGGGCAGATATATGGAGTGGGTTTTATGGGTCATTAAGATGGGATGTGAGGTACTAGCATAGTATGTACTTGGAAAGCAGTGCACGAACAGGGTAGGACGGCTTGTAGCTGAAAGTGACTTGTGTATTATGTTGATCTACTGAAGATAGAAAGTTCTTGAATATATAATGTTCTTTTAAAAGGAGTTTGGGGTTTAAAAAACAGGCTTGTAAAAATATGATGCGCATGGATACAATCATAGGCTACAACCACAAGTATTTTACAAGCCTAATCTAACACCTTTTCAAATGGATTTACACACATCTGTTAATATTCAAGTTATATCTAATTGACACTGTTCTCGTACATTCTTTTTCTTGTTCTTGTATTAAAGGTACATGTATGTGACTAGTTATGCGACGCAGTTAGCAAACCCTTTTGTAAGAGAAAATTGAAGATGAGTGGCAAAAGGGCTGGGGTGGAGAGGTATGCTGTTCACAAGCAACAATTATAACTGTAGCTTGGAACCCAGCAAGATCAAGAACCCAGTAGGCCGGAAATAATTCCTGCATTTTCAAGTGTAACTTTATTGTGTAAAGTTGTCAGTTGAAGGGTCATTAAGTGTAGCCAGTGGTCAGTTCTTCAACCTGTAATTGCCTCAAGTCAGAAGGTGTCTCAAGTGACTGAATTCATCATTCTTCAATCTGAGGTTATTTACATGTTTTGGAAGTGCTATGGAAGTTTAGTTGATCATAGAGAGTTGGCTTTCTGAATCATTGTTTAATGGCTTAAAATGTGAACGACTTTTAACCGTCATTAATAGGAAATTAAGAACTCTTGTTGTAGGAATTCCTCTTTAAAAAGCACAATAAAATGCAAACCATTTCAAGCATGCGTGCGTAAAAATAACATTAACAAATTTGTTTTGCATTGACCTCTATGCAAATTTACAGGGGCTCTTTTACGATTGTGGGAGGGGGGGGGGGGGGGGGGCTTTTGGGGTATTTCAAGGCAAATTCCTCCTGAGCCCTGTGTATGTTTTCACTGCATTGTTGATAATAAAGATGTCTAAGAAGTAAGAACACGGTGACATCTTCTTCAGATAATCACTATTTTGTGTCATTTCATTTTACAAACTCTTTGTCCCACAAAGTTGAACTAAATATTGGTTAATAATAATTCTACTAGAATCATTATTTAACCCAATTGATGAAGATGATTTGATTAGGCTCCATCAGGAGTGTTGTTGTATATAAATCAACCCTATAAGGGTTTAGAAGCTTGTGCTTAAAGAATGATAAACACGGACATAGCCAAAATCATGCCACTATGTACATGTACACTGTAATTAAACTATAAATTGACGAATGCGGGAGAATGAAGAAATTCTCTAGAATATGTGTTAACCTATCTTGAATGGGTTAAGTGCCTATTTATTAGATCTTATCGTAAAACTGAACATTACCAAAAATCCTGCCACTATCTACACTAACTGTACAATGCATGTATTGTAAAATATAAATTGAGGTACATGCGGGAGGGATGAAGGAATTATCTAGAATATGTTTTAATCAATTTTGCATGGGTTAGGTAAGTGCCTATAGATCATATCGTAAAACTGAACATTACCCAAAATCCTGCCACTATCTATAATACCCTATAAAATGCATACATGTACATGTATTGTCAAATATAAATTCAGGTATATGCGAGCAGGATATTAAGGAACCGAAAGCCTTGTCCCATCTGGGTATAATGGATTCGACATGCAGTAAGTACTAGTCAGTACATGGGAATCCCTGCTTTCCCTGGGTAAACGAGTTTTAAATCCCAAAGGATGCACATGTACATATCCAGCAACCAGGAGATAAAAATAGATGCAGGGGAAAATATTTGAGAGTTTGCGCCACCGCTGAGCTTTCACTGCATGTGTACAGCAGGAAGACACATGATTAAACTTATTTAAAAGTATGATTTAGGAACGAGTTATGTCAAGGTTTCAATTCTAAACAGTGGGGTAAATGTAATCATGGGTTAAATTGCCTTTTTTGATAACACTTCTTATGTCCTTGGACTAAATCCAACCCATGGAGTAAATTCAGAATTACAAGGGTCTGATTGTTTTTAACCCAAAGGTCGAATAACGTGAAGGGTTTAATTTAAAGGTACTTATTAACATTGTCCAAATCCTCAAAATCCAATTAGAATTCTAGCGGTTCCATCTCGGCCAGAATACCGGAATCCGTCCGGTGTGTGCGTGTTCCGGTTTTGTTTTCTCCATTCCGGTATTCCGATGAAAATCGCGGAAAACCTATTTTTCCTCAAAAACTCATATTTTGTAGTAGAAAACTATCAGAAGAAAACAAATGACAAAAAAGTACAAGAAAGACGATGTCGAATGCAACTTAAACGACAAGAAATCTGCTGCGTTTATTATGACAGCCGATCTAGCGCGCGGTGCGGCGAGTACGGCATACGATCGACGTCGTAGACTCGGCGCGCCCCGCAGCTGCTATCAGTCAGAGCTGCGCCATACCATGTCACCCGTACGTGTATCATACTACACATGTACGTAATACTGCACATGGATCAAACGATTCTCAAACGTTGACATCCAGTCCGCCCTCTATCGGTACTAAACTAATGCTCCGATACAGCCCGCCATATCACTCGTATACTTTGCGTGCAGGTTATGGGTCTCATTTCTTACGCGAGATATCCATCCGCCGGGAATTGGGGAAGTCCCCGGCGGATGGATCTCGCATAAGAAAAAAGACCCGATAAGCTGCACGCAAAGTATACAAGTGAAGTGTTAGTGTTGACTTATTCGTGTCGTTGTATGTACAAGCTTCAGTTCATGCAGGTCCGAGCGAGTTAGAAAATGTTCTAGATATAATCAGTGCATTTTTTGTTGTTGCTGTTTTTGCAGGTAATTGTTCTCGTATAAGTAAAATAAGAGATAGTCTAGATACCGCGATCTTAATCGTAATAATCTTACATTTTCGTTGCTTTTCGGCACTTTTTAAGAGTGCAACTTGAAAAATGCAAGGTCAAGGCAGTTGAGTTGGCCTGTCTCGCAGCGCGGGGGCCTGTCTGCGCTGCCGAAACTAGTGGCAGACCTTCTAGTGCGTGTTCGTTCCGTATCATTCATTGGCAGGTTTTTTTGTTATCGGAATACCGGATTCCGACCGGCACAACACCGGCGGATTCCGGAACAAAAAAATTCCGACATGACTCAGGCTTAGTTCCATCACACCTTGTTGTATTCGTATTAACAATAAAAGCATGTGACAGGTTTTGCTTTTTTCAAATTTCCCTTTCGTTTATGTATGTACGATTGAAGTGTTCAGATGTTAAATTATCCACTGGATCATCAATACTGTACAAGTGAGTGCAATGAGTTAGTGAATATCACTTTGCATTTGTGCTCATTACTCGGCCATATACAGTTGTAACGTCCATTTAACTTGAAATGTTCACACAACACCCAGTGGACATATCAGATAACAACAATATACACTGGGTGATTTCAAGTATGGTGTTTAAACCTGGTGTTAGTGTTTATTAAACACTAAATCGGGCTTAAACACCATACTTGAAATGACTTAGTGTTAGGATGGTGTTAACATGATGACCTCTGATTTCACCGTTGTACAAACTTCTGTTGCCGACAGGCGGTGTTTATTGATATGGCAATATACTATCGTAGATGGTGTTGAGCTAGTGTTAGTGTTTAATAAACACTAACTGCAGCCTTAACACCGTACTTGAAATGAGTTGGTGTAAGAGGTTTGACCTCGTACTTCCGGCAGTGCCACGTGGTTGCTGGTGTTTAGCGTCGTCTGCTAATCTGCCCAGTAGTGTTAGTGTTGAGCATGTATACGCAAAACTCCATAGAGATAACAACTTCCATAGGGATCGAAATGAAAGTCATTTCAAGTACAGATCGAGCTGGTGTTAGTGTTACTGTTGCTAGGTGGGCATTAAAATCACAATTCTGAACTGAAATTGTGGTGTTTTCGTTTGTCTAAGCATGTAAAAAGGGTATCAACCTAGATAATTTGTGAAATTTTACTTAAGTGAAGTTTATGAAACGCAATGAAAATCTTATTTTTTTATGAATGTATTAATTTGAATATCTACAGTAATTTATGCAAATAAGGTCATACAATTCATATTTTTACACATAAATCTGATATTCAAATTTTTCACTACATAAATTATTTAGACCATTATTTTGGAATAGAATAATAATTCATCAAAACAAATTGGAATAGCCAGTTTCTTCCTCATGTGTTTTATTGTTTTTATAATGAATTATTTTATGTACATAATTATTTCTTTGTTTTTATACTTCTGCATTTGTATTTTTTGTGTTGTTTGTTTCATTTCTAACTATAATTTAACTTTTTGAACACCAAAACAAACACTTCAAATGTAAACCAGACCAAACCAACGATGTATCTATTTTGGACGAAAACTTATATTGGCCAGTTGTTTTGTACACACATCACGAAATTGAGCGATTTTCGGGATTTCGTAACGTGATTTAGTAACGGTATAGGTCCGAGCTTCACGGTTTGGAGCAATAAAACAAATCTTGGAGGTGGGGGGGGGGGGGAATAATGGCCCCCAGCCTTGTCGAGCCACATGTACAATATCATACAGAGGTGGTTAATTCCTGTGATTCTTGCAAAATTGTTACACACTTTTCAGGCAGCTAATTATTTTCGAAACCAGAATGTTTTTCTAAATAGGCCTAATTACACGTTCTAGCTCCCATGTTTTAAAAAAGCCTATGAATGACTGCTACTTTCAAAATACTTAGTTTACACCTTTTCAGTTCGATGTTGAGAATGAGAAAGATCAGAATCTTGTTGTCATCAGTTTATATTTGAAACATCGTGATTCATGATGATTATTCCCCCCCCCCCCCCCCCCCCCCCCCCCCAACACACACTCCTCTAGAGGACCCTGTAGGTAATGTATACACTGACAATTGTTTGTACATCTTTGACATTTTATAAAAAACTTGTAATTGAGTTCAAAGCTCTACGAGATTTGTTTTTAATAATGGCAAAAAACAAAAAAAAAGTTACCACATCGGGGACTCGAACCCACTTCTAATAATTAATTCATTACGTGATGTACACGTGCGACCGGCCTTACCCACTCGGCCATCAAACACCTAGTGATCACGTGACAGATTGTATCAAACTATATACTTAGTAACATGTCACATACTATCCGTATTTACGCGGAACTGTACCGTGCTGCCAGTGCAGCGAGTTATGCCTTCATCGCCGGGTAAGCAAACCGCTAGCGCTAGTAGCGATGTGTCTCCGCGCGCGGCGGGCATTCAATTTTTTAAAGAAAGTCACGCACATTTCTTGCGAGTTTAGTTACAAATTTCACTAAAAATAGGGAATATCCACTAAAATCGTATCGACCAAGTGAATGGTTTGAATGTTTTTTTATTATTATGTTATTCAATACATGTATGTGGTAAGTCTTCATTACGGCTTGCTCTCTAATTCGTAACCATGTAACCGTTTTCGTCACCATTTTAAGGGGGTTCGCGTGATTTTGTCTCTGGTGTTGACAAACACTAGCGATACTGTGATCGATTACTACTCAAGGTCATCACGATTAAAAAGTTCGTGACCTCCTCTTAATCTGGAAGCTGGTGTTTAAGCTCAGATTAGAGGCAGTTTTTCATCCTCAACACTAACACTAACCCCAACACCATACTTGAAATCACCCACTGTATCAACCACTCAGCACTTTTTGCACATGTCAACAAAGTTACTAGATCTCTTTAAGGCTCTGGTGGAAATCTAGGTCAACATTTGAGTCCAAGAACAGAATGATACACAAAACATATTGTGTTAGCTTTAAAAAAAAGTACTCAGGCTCTTAAGAGGTTATTTATAAAATGCTTTCCTAAATTATTCCTTTCTAATCAAATATTGTTGATTGTTGAATCCAAACATGGGTAAAAGAAAAGGTACAATTCTGGTCAATTCTGGAAAATATATGTAAATTATACGGCAAACTTTCAGGGTAAGATATGAAAGTATTATTACTCAAAATCAAATCATCACATTATCTACCATATTTTAAAAAAAAGTATATCACAATTTTCTTTAAGACAGGTAATTTGTAGTCTTAAAATGCTGCATGATGAAATATGACATTTCTACCTTTAAAACATGGTCTTGTGCTTTCTTTAAATATAGTACTTGAGTTAAGATTTTGATTAATTATTTTAATTTATTGTACTGCATTGTCATTCTTGCATGATTACACATCTATTTTAACTTCCATAAATGAATAAATTCTGGTAAAATCATTACAAATTTGAATTTTCATACAACAATTTAATTAGTTCGAAATTGTGTGTTGATCATGAGAGCATAGAATAATTCCCCCTGAAATGTGTATTATTGACCAACAAGAACGTATTTATTAATACAAATTAAAAATCTAAAAGTATTTTGACAACACAGAAAACTCATGAAAACATAGTTGATCCAAAAATTACGGGGTTTTCTAATACTAATACTACAAAAATTGTGCAATAAAAATTGGGTATATGGATCCAAAGAGAACATGTATACAATGTATTTTAAAGGGCCTTTCAAGAAATTGCAAACCTTTTCAGTACAGTAAATATTCATTTATATATACATTCTTTCACTACTTCATGAATAACAGGCAGTTTTAATCTCTTGCATGTTGGAACTGTCTGCCTTTATGAGCTGAAATTACATACAGAGTACTTCCATAATGTACAAACCCATCTTTTGCTAGCGCTGTAAAATTTTGAGATGATTTTAATAAGAGTGTATACATGCGAATCCCTGAAAGTCCCTTTAAGGATTACTGTACCTACTCCAGCAAATAGGATTACTGCCAGTAAATCTGCTATAGCCCTATAATGAAATTTTGTGTTTATATATATATAGCATCCTGTACGGCTTCTGTTGAATGGGTATTTGTTTTAATGCATGCATATTTGTATGGCTTACCGTTACAAATGTATGTCCTAGTATGAAATCGCTATAATCCAAATTAATTTAAAACATTTTTGTTTTAATTTGGTGAAAAATTAAAATTGAAGTGGATTTGGTACATGTGCAAATATACTGCAATTTAATACAGAATTTTAATCCAAGTACTGGAATCCCAAATGCATTCAAACATTTGTTATCATGGCGAAAAGTTGAGAATATGGAAACATGTAAATGTATGTATTTGGCTATGTGTTGAAAAAAACCCACAAACAAACACACACCCAAGTGCTAACAAAGTAACAAACAACCAGTGATAAACATTCATACTCGCACAAACTATTTACGTGATATGCCAAGTTGAGTTACAATGTATCATTATACTTGCACTTTTAATTCATAAATCATGCAAATTTCAGCTTTGACATAATAATAATAGCCAAGGTTAACCCTCTTATAGTGCAAATTATTAATGTAGTAAATTGCAGTTTGGTATCCATTTTACTCAGTTCTTTTGACAAGGCAGTTCATAGCTTAATCCTGCCATTCATCTACAATGTATAGAAGCTTAGTAAGAAGCCAAGTGCCTGTACAATGGATTTCAAACTTGTATATTGCGGGCATTTAGGAGCAAATCAACACATTTCGTGGAGTTAGGATATCGTACGATGTCTGTGATATCTTTGTGTAGCAGTCACATATTTGCCGGGGCACGTACGATGGCTTTGGGAGTTCAAGCAAATTTAAATCGCACGGCTCTCGTACTGAAAATCTGAGCGCTCGTACGGATGCCTTACGGGACTCGTACGGACATTGCAAGATACTCTTACGATATCGTTGACATCTTACGACTATCGTACCTTTTGAGTGGCCCCAAATTCAGTCAAAAAAATTGTACGATATTCGAAAAAAAGGCTACGGTGCCCGTGCAGTGCCCTTGCGATGGATGCTCTCTACGACGTGTCTACGGGCTTACGGCAATTTGTTGACATTGTATGGCGACCGCACGATAACCACTGCACCCTTGCGGGCACCGCAAGATTTCACCTAAAAGTGGGATCGTACGGGCGCCGTATCCCAAATTGGAGCATTTGTGACCCAGACATTAACATGCCACATGAAGCGTCTTACCTTAGAGGTTTCTGTCCAAGATGACTGGTCCGCTTCCCATGTGTCTATTTTCAACCAATCAGATCCTTCCGTTGCAAGTTTGCACATTTCTATTCGTTGTTTACTGGGTAGCAGTCCCTGCATAGGAAAAATGACAGAATTTTGAATTCAATAAATGTATGTATCATGCTGTGTTCAGTAAAGATCATTGACATCAGGAAAAATCAAATGACTATTTTGGGGGTTATATACTTTAAAGCTTGCCGGCATTAAAACAGCACGGTGAAATCTGTTTTGCACTGTACTTATGGATAATTTTAGGGCTCTTTATTAAATTGAATTGAAAATGGTTTATTAAAAGTACATGGCAGCTAAAAAGCTGAATTGCGTACAATTTTACAAAGTCATAAAAACAAATTAACATATAAATATAACATTTTGTATACAAAGACATAAACATATTAATACTGCTTTACTTTAAAACGTCAACTTCCAGGATGGCATAATCAGCCATGTAAAAATGAATTTAAATTGATATAATGTCTGCACCATTGTCGTAAAACTAAATCAATCAGAAAGTGTGATGCTAAAGCTTAATGGAAATATATTTTAATTGTTATGATTGCGTAGAATATATTACTACCATTGCACGCAATACTAATATGCATATTAACGATTAAGCATGAGTATAAACATTGAATCATAGTATCAATTTATATATCAATCTTAATCAATTTAGCGTTAATTTAATTATATTGAGATAATATGATAGTGCATAAAGATTTGTCAATCATAATTAAAGTAAATTTAGCATATATAATTAAAGTAAATTGGGTATACAAATTAATTTTCCATGAGTAAAACATTTTCCATAAATACCTTGTAAAATGAGCTATATTACTGTATGCACTACAAAGCAATCAACTTATTAAAGTATTAATGTGTGGAATTGCCCAAACATGTGTATAAACACAATACTTATACTGCACAAAAGATACAGTGATGTAAATTTAAATTTTTGGTACAATATGAAAGTAATTATTACAAAAGTATTATATTAATGCATGCAATTAGACAAAAATATATATATAACCAAAATCTGGGTTTTGCAATAAAAAAAGACAATGAGTAGTCGTTGTAGTGGGATTTACACATTTCGGTATGGTATATTAAATAATAATAATTCAATGGGTTATACTATTATTGCATATAATTTCAAAAAGAAGCTCATCATGCAGATGTATAAAACTAATCATATATTGCACAAAAAATACAGTAGTTCAATTGGAATTTTGGGTGCAATATACTACAAAAGTATTATATTAATGCATGTAATTGTAGAAAAATATATAACAAAAATCTGGGTATTGCAATTAAAATGACAACGAGTAGTCATTGTAGCGGGATTCACACATTTGATATGGTATATTAAATATTAAATAATACTAGTTCAATGGGCCATAATTTTATCGCGTATAATTTCACAAATAAGCTCATCATGCAAGTATTTAAAAAATAATCATATGGGTTTTTCCCCATGATACATATTACTCAGACATGCCATTGCGTAAGATGCCTGATCTCTCACTGAACATTTAACAGTCGTACCATGAATGGGATGGGACTATTTCTGCACCGTTCAGTTCTGCATCTCAACTCAGTGAACGCTTCTCGGTTGCGCAAATTGCGACCATGGACAGCTTCTCTCTTTACCGGAAGCAGCGCGTTTAGACATGACTGGGGTTCCGTCATTCTTTTTGCAAATTTGCGACAGAGAGAGAGACGTCGTTCACTGAGCATGAGCAGTTTACATGTTTGAAGGGCGTTTTGATAGTTCTGGTATCCTAGGCCGAGCATGAGACGACATGCCCTTTTCTGGATCGCTTCGATCTTGTCACTCTGGGTCGAAGTTAACCCAGAATGCCATACCACTGCACAATATTCCAGTACACTTATACAGTGGTGAGATCGTCGACACTCAGTCCGAAACCCTTCAAAATCCTCAACAGATGAAGTCTCATGCTCGCTCTTAGGGTTTTGGGGCATTCCAAGTTTTCTTTAAAAAAAAAAGAAGTTTGTTTTGTTCTTCTGTCTAAAATTGAGATTCCGTTTACAAAAATATAATCGTTTCCACACAATTATAACACAATACCAGAATTCTCTGTTTTCTTTTGTTTTAGACGAGTGAGTAATGGCTTCAGGCCACCAATATTGACAAGTCCTGTAATTTGCTTGCTTTATTGGACAATTTGTCTCAAATGTCTACAAATCTCGAAAAAGGTTTTATTTTATTCTAATGGTTAGACAAATTTTGACTCTGCGAACATATATGCCGGGTAGGTTTGTAAACTAGTAATATCTCATAATTTTGTATGTGAACATGTACACGGAAACAAATAATGCTTTTCACATCAGTAAATCAAATAAATGATCATCCACATGTCTTTTCTCACTTTAGAGTTTAGACACACATGTGCCTATAAATGACCCCCAGAGAATGAAGATTAATTCTGTGCATGTTTGGACAACGGGAGTCATCAGATTGATGGATATTTGTGTTTCTGCCTGATGAGGTCCCACTGTCTATACTCACAAAACTTGTTAATGTGGAGGTCCCATCGGGGTTTGAAATAAGCACACATGTGATTGTTAACCCATTGCATACACAGACATTTCAGTTGGCGCGTATTAGAAATTCAGAATGTAAATTTGTTTAATCCACTGTTCTGCAGCCTGCCTTTTTTTTACTACCTTGATTATCTCTTGATCTTGAAAGCTGTTTAATTAAAGTTCCTTAGAAAGCTTTCATTAGATTAGGGACTTTGCAAGTACATATTATCGAATCAATTGTTTTTCCCCTCCGCATACCAACCTTGACTAAAGATAACTATGTCTGTTTAATAGCGTGCGAGTTAATTAATGGAGGATCGGTAGCGGAAGGGATTATCAACAAGCCGGATGCGTCCGCACGTAGGGGAGACATAATACGCCTCCAATGGGCATCCAATCAAGGCACTAATTGGAATAACTAATGGATGCTTGGTATTTGAGGGTGGGGGCATCACAATCTCTTTCTGGAGTTAAGACACCCTGATAATTTGGCAAAAGGTTCATATCTAGCAAAGATGAACTGTATTACAGTGTAGGTAACTAACACATACATAAGTACAGAATTACCAAAGTTGCATAAGATAGATGTACTTGCAAACTTCTGTGCACAGTTAAATGCTAAATGTTTACTTTATATAACGAAATCTCAGTCTAGGAAATTGCAAAAGTTACAAATGTATGCATCTACTCATGATAGTGACACTAATTGGAATAACTAATGGATGCTCAGCACTTGGGGGTGGCCGGGGCATCACAATCTCTGGATGGAGTTACAATACCCATTTATTATGTCACAAAGATCAACTGTTTTCTGATTACATAATTGACATTTACTTTTGTTGGCAGATGCTATTAAAAAAGGTTATTTTGAAAAGAAAACTTACATGAAGTTGAACAAGAATATACTAATTGGAACTACAAATTGAAGATGGCATTTGGGGGTGGGGGCATCACAATTTCTGGATGGAGTTACAACACCCATGGCATCACTTGCATATATCACAAAGATCAAATTGTTTATAACTTCATAATTGTCATCAACTTTTGGTGCCAGATCATACTAAATGGGTTATTTTGTAAAGAAAACGTATAGGGAAGTTGAAACAAGATGAATGTATTTAATACATAAATCAATGGACTAATTCAAATAATTTGGCATTTGGGGAGGGGGGGATCACAATCTCTTCCGGGAGTTACTATACAGTAACCAATAGACTAGTTTCATATCTTACAAAGATGAAGTGTTTATAGAATACAGTGTGCTCAGCTTTAACTAGCACTTATCAATATATTAACAGAGTTGCATTAATTAGATACGTTAAATGCTACTTAAGAAGGAAATAAGCTTGTTAATTTCACCCATAAACTACATCTGTATGTTTCCACTGTAAATAAATAACCATCCGTGAAATCTTCAAAGTCTTGAAAGTCGTATACCCTTTAGACAATTTATGGCAAATTGGTGCAAACCAATGGGTAACTAAACATATTTAAGTAACATTCAATTTTAGAATAAAATGAAGATATGTACCTTTTTTCCGTAGCCATCATTGACCGGTGACAGTATACCTCCAACCACCTGGTACCTGCCTGTATGGTGGAGATAGTCCCTGGCAATCTCTGTGCAAAGTAAAAATAAATAAATATTAAAAAAAGAGACAATGAAAACATGGGAAGAAAATTTACTAGTAACCTACGTGTGTATGGTGTACATCAAACTTGTGTTTTTTTTAATGATCATGCCTCGACTATTTTGGCATAATATCCAAGCAGTCCTTATGAAAGGTGTTAATGAAAACATTTATAATATCAATTCCACACAACACAGAAAATTGCAAAATTTGAAGGGACTGCAATGTTTCATCTAGAGGGCGCTAAATGCGCAGGACCATGACATTGTAACCAGGTGGGTTCAAGGTTAGTGCTCGGGCACGACACTTAACTCTTTAGCTCTGTATGTAAGCTATAGAGCAAATGACATGCGTATTAACGTGGCATTTGCCCTTATTTGTGAACTTTAAAAAGTGTGTTATTGGGCCATTCTTGGTCACGTGTGTGACCCAAAATATGAATTTTTTTGAAATAGGATGCTAATATTTCAGTAAGTATAGGAGGTATGATGATGTGAACTTCATATATGACTTGCATATGTTGAAGTCTTTCAAGTGTAACACAAAAGATTTTATTTAGATTACGTTACCCAAGGACAGAGGTCAAATGGCATCGGTCACGTGTGTGACTTTGCACGAGAGCATTTTTGAAGACATTTTTTAAAACTCAATTTCACTTTGGAAATCCTGTGAGATATGAAAAGCTTAAATGTTCATATTAGTATCAGACAACAGGTATATATATGTTAGTAAGAAAATGGTGCCAAATTTTTTTTTACTCAAACAATTGTTTTTTAATGTATGTTATTATGTGGGGATGTCTGGGTCACGTGTGTGACATTTTGGCCTGGTCACGGTGTGTGACATGTGCAATGTGAATGGAAATGGGAATTTTTGCAAATATCAGGTTTAGATAATTACATAAAGTTCAATTGTCACAAAGTTGGTATCAACATGTACAGGAGAGTAAAAGAAATAAGCTAGCTTGATTATTTTTGGAGTTATGAATTTTTTTGGATTATTGAAATATGTAAATTTATGCAAATGAGTAAGAAATTTTCAAAATTTAGTATAAAATGTGACCTTACACCACAAAACGACCGTTATGTCGCTGTGGTAGTTTCGCTTTTATTAGCTAAAATAGTCAAATTTGGTTCAAAATATGAGATTTAGGATTTTGGCATTTCCTGAATAAGCATATTTTAATCTAGCTTCTGTAACATTTTGAGCGTCGGAAATCATGTTAAAATATTATTTTTTCATCTTATTAATGTGATCTTATTACAGCGCTTTAATGGAAACTGATCTTTTAAATGGCCCGTTTCTCCCTTATTTTAAAAATGCTTCAGCCATATTCCAAATCTTTGTTGTTCATTTTGAGAGGGTTTGCTTAGTCCACATATGATGAATGATATATCATTTTAAAGGTAATGACATCTATTTTAATGTTGCATGAAAAGCAGCACAATAATTTCCCCCGACTTATTGGTCGTTTTGTGGTGTAAGGTCACAAATATACATTTTATAAAACCTTAGAAATTGATCTTTCTAATAATGGAATAAAACAACTGAAAAAACAAACTTCATTTTTTCCAAAAAAGTTTCACTTTTCAAAGAATGGCCCTATTCACTAGTACAAGTTCAGTCAATAGACCGCTTCTGTATGCAAATAATATGCGTATGACGTAAGACTCCCCGTTGGCAAGCTTAACAATAGTATCTAGGTCCGGCAAGCTAAGTTTGCCGGAGCTTGCCGGACCTAGTTACTATTGTTAAGCTTGTCAACGGGGACTCTGACGTCATACATGTACGCATATTATTTGCATACATTACAGAAGCGGTCTATATGAAGATGACCATGAAGATAATATTAATAATAATAATAATTAACAGTTTTTATATAGCGCATACCACATAGTGTTTAAACATGTCCCTATGCGCTGAAGAGAAAAAACATAAAAAGACAACAAAATACAAATAGAAGATTAATTATGGTTTAGCAATATGAAATTGTCTGTCCGTCAAATATACAATGAAACCTGTAAGCAAAATGTTATCTTGATTATTTTTGCCAATTTGACAGTAAAATGAACAGGAAGCAAACTGACAAACTTTGAACAGGACAAGGTATAGTGTCCAGTACAGTACCATAAGAATTTGTTTAGCCATAAACAATACAGTACATGTGCTACACAATGGGCACTTGTACATGTAAACACTGTACATGCTATGCAAGTATATATTCTTGTAAACTTGAACTTGCACGAAGCCAATCTTTGGACATATTACAGTGCATTATTAGGTAGTTTTATGTTTAATCCATCTGTTTCATGGGCAATTTCATTTTGCAAAATACACGAACATCTTAATATTGTATACTTTGTTACCTTCTAACATGGGTCATTTCACTCCTGACTGCACCTTCCCTACTGCGCATGCATACAACCTTGCGCACTTGTGCATGCGAAGGTGCACTTTGATGAATATTGGTTGTGACATTTTGCAGAATAAACCATACCAGTGATAGTTAATTGAAATGCTCCAAAGGTGAATACACTGCAAATTCTGGGCTGAAAACCAACCACATGCATTGCGGGTTTAAATAATTTACATTCCATATAAAATGTTTCATTAATTTGATTGCTGACACTCTATTAACCCCTATGACTACGGGAACCGAGTGGGTTGTGTACAAAGTCTATGGAGATTCAAAAACTCGTAGGGAACGGGTTAAGTATTCTTTTTAGATAAGTTGTGAATTAGATAAAAGAATTGCATTTCCCCTGCTTATCAATTCAGTACCAAAAGAAACCCCCTAAGTTTCTATCTATTTTTGTACGTATGCAAATTATATTGCACACTGGATGACTCTTTTAGGGTAGGAAATATACGGGGGCTGAGGGCAATTTTGCCCCCTAATTTTCAAAATATCCCCCTGAAATCAGTAGGTAGCCCCTAAATTTACCATCTAGGGTGTTATGTGGCTAATGTCTGGATATCCATCAGATTGGAAAAATAGCACCCTAAAATTAAAAAAATTATTCCTGCATTGGACTCTTTCCTAATATATGTTTTTTTTAATTTTATTAAAACACTTAGATGGGATGAGAAGCATGTAATTGTCAATTCAGAAAATGCCCCTTGTCATCAAAACAGTTATTTTTTAACATACATGTATTAAGTATCAAACAGGAACAGTTGACTAAATGTCTGTTGTTGTTTTTGTTGTTATTACTGATTGCTTTGTCCAACACTGAACTGTCAGGCAGCCTAATTTTGAGCTCTCATCTCCTCTCGTCAGATGGTGATTCCATCACCTCATCCCAGCCTGAGTGAGGGGCTACTGATGAAGATTATGATGATGAACTTCCAGCGATACGATGCGCATAGAGCTACGTTCATCAATAGGATATCAGGTAGTGTTTACTATGCACCACAGAACCCTTCAACATAAATATACAGCAATAAATTACATACATATGTTTGTAAATATTTAGAAAATTACTAAATATACCTTTTTGTAGTGGGATAAAGTAAACAACTGAGATAATTAAACCAAGTTTTTACATAAAAACCTGCTTTAAATTAAAGGGGTATTCCGGGCCTGATAAAACCATTCATTATTTGAATAAGCAGAACAAGAGGAATAATTGGTGAAAATTTGATTAAAATCGGACAAGAAACACAGGAGTTATACCTATTTGAACATCATGTAGTAATGAGCGATCGTTTCAAAATTGCCGCCATATGCAACATCATTCACGAGCAACTCGCCATGGCTTTAGTACATGAAAATACACTTATTTCTCATTTTCATAGCTTTTAATTATTTTTTCTCTGCTTGTTTTCATGAATTCATAAAACAATATCGATGGGCCAACCTCATTGGAATTTATAAGCTCATAAATTTTCTTTGTTATGAAGAAAATTTTGTAAAATTTCCATGTAGAAATCAAAATGGCTGCAGCTCGCAAGTGACGTCACGATCGATAGCAATTGCGAACGTTACTAAAAATCGGAGCAAAGTTCATCCTGTCATAACTTTTTTATTGCTCTACCGTTTTGGCTCAGATTTTCAATCATGATTCTTCATATTCACCTCATTTTATAGCAAACATCACATTTCTTGGGTGGAATTCCCCTTTAATTATCTTCTTTTTTTATTTTGATCAATGTCATGAAAAGTGTATTATAATCAAACAAAACACTAGTTTCCTGACAGTGTAATAGTGTAAAATTGAGTAAACCGAAATTTAGAATAACAGGAACTGAAAAACAAACTAATCTTAGTCATATCCTGCTGCAATGTACCATCAGGGGCTTTCAAATCAACACAATTTTTTACTTTGAACAAATACTGTACACTTCCTTAGCGACACTGTTTACACTTTGTTGATAAAATCAAAAATAAGGTAAGTCAGTTTGACAAAGGCCTATATGGCCAAAATATCACTTTAACAAATGTTGTCACCGAGTTTTGATTTGATTGACTTTTGATGTATTTCGTTTTAGAATCCGAGCAGAACTTTGACATATTTCTGTACATGTATTGTGTACATCTACTTTAAAGATAGCTATCGGAATTAGCTGTTGACATGCCCAAACTGACAACAGAATTTACATGTCATTGGGAAGCAATGATGCCAAATTACTTGATGTAGATTTCTAGAGCAACTTTTCAAGCCTACTGGGATTACACATCCAAGCATATTGAAAACCTGTTACATTAAAGGAATCTAGTAACATGGTCAAAATCGACAAAAATTACCTAAAACAAGCAATTCTCACTACATGTATATCTCATTGTAATCATATTCCCAGTAGAATGGAATAACATAGAGCAGATTTCATTTTTCTGAATTTCTCCTTGATTATTTATAAAGATATTTATGATTGAAGCGTTTGGATTTTAACTATCTACTGCACGGGTTCTTTTGTGATTTTGTGCAAATAAAAGACAGCACAATTTGCATTTAATACTAAAAAGGCCAGGTGTGGGGGAGAACCTCTGGGATTTGTGTGATTGCATCATGGCAACGCATTCATATCATGTTCCGTCGCTTCATACTTTCCTCCTTCAGATCTCGGGCATCTTTAAAAACCAAATCAGTGAAAATTTGATCTACTGTTAGAATATTTGCATGACCTTCTATCTTTGCATGTCAGCCTGAATATTGCCAATTTGCATGATTTCTGTACAAAAAATATACAAATGGAAAAAATGTTTTTCTTAGAAGTGATAAAACACTGTACTGTTAATTGATTGTACATGGTATTTCGCTTATCTATTTTGTACATAAATATATTTATTGATTTCAAGTAAATAATGTGGCTAGTTCTTGTACAAAGTTAGAGCAATTTTACAGATATAATCATGTACAGGTTTTACATGTTGGTTTTGTTTTCATTGTAGATATTTCATTATGGACTTTTAATAAGCTGTAATAGTTTTTAAAAACATAACAAAAGAACAACAATAGAACAACTTTTAAAACCAATAGAAAACAAGGAATAATGACGATCTTCAACAATGTTTTTCATACGGACCATATCATTATTTTATATGGTCAGAGATTATAAATGTACTGAAATTCACTGTTCACTTATCAAAAATATTAATTATTTACGAGTAAATATACTGTACAATGTTCATGAACTCTTTTGTATACATGTATGTAAATTACCATAAATATGTAAATTATTATATTTCTTTAAAAAAATGAAAATAACACACAATTTGCTTGACACGCATGCATATTTTCACAGCCGAGATCTAAAATGCTAATTTGTAAATCAAGACGAATGAATGAATCAGATACTAAAAACTATGCAACACTTGCTCATCTCATTAAAAAGGAATATTTCCAACTCTAACAAATACATGTATGTGTAAGTTTACTTAAAGAGTTCCATTATGATCAAGTAATATTGTCAAAATCCACAAAACTTACTCAGAACTCTAGCGGTTTTCATATACCTCATTGTAATCATATTACCAAGCATGGAACAGGTTTTGTTTTTCCAAATTTTTCTTTTGTTAATCATCAATTTATCAAGCCTTTGTCAGTTTTTGCATGTGTCAACAACGTAACATGTACTGTACTAGATCCCTTTAAATAAAATCTTGTTACTGGTGCTGTGCATTCAAAAGGTTGATAGTTGATAGCCTGCGTATACATGATGAGAAGATCATTTTGAGCTGTACCATGTTTGTACACAATTTAAGCAACAATACTATTATTATGTTCTGAAGAAAAACTGGTCAACAAATTGTGAGAGGACTGTCAGAATGTTGTTAGAAGTTTGGGACTTCTTCCTTTTCTTGGGAAATCAAAATACTGCAAATAATGTAACCATAACACCCTTTTTTGGGGGGGTGTAAATATCAGAACTGTTACACTCTAGTACTCTGGCTGCTTTCCTAACATTTTCAGGGCCAAAGTCGAGACCATTTTCTGGGCACATGCCGGATACACTTCTCCATCGACATCTCCTTGTTTCCACCCTTGGATTATGGGGCTAGTACCGCATGTTTCCCTAGTTCAGAAGAACGTTTGTAAAGACATTTAACATGTGACATTCTGACATTTTGTTTACATGCTATATTACTAAACGTTCTGAGTCAAAGGTATGCATTACCTTCTGATTGTTTTTTTCCCCGACAGAAAACATAAAATTATTTCATACCAGAGTTCTTTTCCACCTTAATTTGTTTACAATTACAAACACTGTACCTTTATCTTTGATAATCTAGAGTCGATTGTGTTTGGATGGGCAGAAAACATCGGAAATATCGGCACTTTTTTATCACCAGTCGTGATTGTCCGAAAGATTTTGGAGCGATTACACTCTATGTATACTAACAGTGTGATTGTGCTACCACAAACTCGCACTTGTGCTGCATGCTGTTAGACTCCAAAATCTTTCAGACTATCACAAAGCTGTTGCTATGCTAAAGAAAGTGCCAATATTTCTGATGTTTTAGCCTAGATCCGAACTAAATCGACACTGGATTATAAAGATAATGATCCCATGTTTTGAATCATGTACAATTTCAGGTAAGAAATAAACTCTGGACCTCTAGCTGGTACGATTTTTGTCTTTCTTTATGTCGGCGAAAAAACAGTCGGAAGCTTAAATTTAAATACATATCTTTGGTTCAGAACGTTTAGAAGCATGTAAACAAAAATAAATGTCTGACTGTGAAAGGGCAATGCAACCCAAGCAAACTGTTGCTTTCATAGACTTGAAGAGATTAGGAGGAATAATCTCTGAAAGTTAGAGCATAATCAGGCCATAAACAAGAAAACTATGGCTCTTTGAAGATGCCCATTTATTCCTATGGGGAACTCAAATTGGCAACGCACTCTGATAAGTTTGTGGACTACTCCCCATATGTTTTATACACAAATTTTCCCATTTGTACAGTTTTCTTCATAGTCACACTTTTTCATTCCCCAAACTCACAATGTTGTGTATAAATGTATTCTACAAAACATATCGTCGGTGGGGTGACAAAACCTCGTATCTCAAAAATCATGAATTTTCAGGAGAGCGAAAAAACTTTCCTGTCTCAACAAATTAAGTGCTGTGACAACGTCCTTTCTTTTTAAAACTGGAATATTTATGAAATTTGTAATGTCATTGTTGAAATACCGTAAAATAATTGTTTTGATATTTGAAACTGAGTTACGAGGTTTTGGCTTTTATCTACATTGAGATACGAGTTTTTAGTTTGTATTCAAATTGAGATACGAGTTCTTAGCTTCAATTCTGAATGAGTTACGAGGATTTGGTTGAATGAGTTACGAGGATTTGAATACTCTAACATCAATTCAATGGTAAATAGAATACCAATTCATTAATAAAAATTCATTTAAATTCAAGAAATTTTTGGTTTTAAACATGCATGCTCAAAACCAAAATTTCGCCTCCGCGAATCGGATCGGTCTGAGCCAAATGCATGGAATGTTTTGGAGAATAGAAAATTACCCAAACTGATTAGAACGAACATCATAAATTCATCTGCGAATGCTTCCTACCGTTGACGAATTAAGAACAACATCCTTAAAACGACTAGGGCCAAAGGATAACTGGAATTTGTATCCATTATCGATCTAGTCCGTGATTCTGATCATTGCACAGCACCGTTGCGGGCCAGCAAGCAAATTATTCGTGACTCTGTGGCCGCTATTTAAGAAGTTCCAATTAACCATCCCATGGTCGAAATTACCAGAAGGATAGCACACCACTGGACCGAGTAGTCTCACCAAGGGGAAATTGGTAACCAGTACAGGGTGCCCCTCCTCCTCCCCCCCCCCCCCCCCCACCCCCCCCAAAAAAAAAAAAAAAAAAAACGGAACGGCATACTTCCGGTAATAATTGTAAATAATGACTGGTATCAGTGGATGGTGTGTCTTCTCCTGAGAAAAATTATACCACGATCAACCATTTTGGTTAAGCGGTTAAGCGGTTCTCATTCTAGATGAGCACGTTATACCAAACCATGTCGGGTAAAAAAAATCCCTCCTCAGCTAAAACTTTGCATCAAAACATGACAAAACGCTCGCCATACCTGAACGTGATAATACAATAAGCTAGCTCTGTCAATTGGCATTCTTTACACCAATACGGTGCATTCCATGCTGGTCTAAACAATGTCCATTGACAAAGTTAACTATGGTGAGCGTTTTTTGTCTTGTTTTTAAGCAAGGTTTAAGCTGAGGAGGGAAAATTTTGAACCTGACATAGCCTGGTATAAGAACCGCTTAACCAAAATCTTGGTATTACTTTGGCTCAGGAGAAAACACACCATCCACTAATACCAGTCATTATTTACACTTATTACCGGAAGTATGCCGTTCCGTTGTTTTGTTGTTGTTGTTGTTGTTGTTGTTGTTGTTGTTGTTGTTTTGTTTTTGTTTTTGTTTTGTTTTGTTTTGTTTTGTTTTGTTTTTTTTTGGGGGGGGGGGCACACTGTGTAGGCATATTTTATGAAAAGAGTTACCGTAACAATCAAAGTTCTGTTTAACATCAATCAACAATGGTTTAAACGGGAAGAACAGTAGTGGAATAGAAAGAACTCTAGCATCAACATTAAATCACGACTTTAACTGGAAACACAATCAGAAATAATTCTTGAATTTTGGCGTGGGCATCACACTTTATTATAATTTGAAATATAACCGTTAGTTAGATAAAAGTTCTGAAGTACTTACTTTTTCCAGGGTGCCTAACATGCAAGTTTTGTGTCCATATTATGATAAAAACCACATGAAAGCAATGTTGTACAGTGGAAACTCGATATAAAGAGATCTGATATAACAAAATACCTGATATAACAAACTGTTTTCTCAGGTCCCAGTGAAATAATTTGTTTTGTTTTGTATTGTTTGAAATATAGTGATATAACAAAATATCTGATATAACAAACAAAATTTCACGGTCCCAAGGACCTCGTTATACTAAGTTTCCCCTGTATTGATATATGTGTGGTCAGTAATGTGTGGTCAGTAATTCTAAAACATTTTGATTAAGCATTTTCAAACATTTGAACCGTTATTTCATTTTAAGTCAAACATTGGTTGTCCAATAAGCTATGAAATGGCAAAATATTGTACTTTATTTGAAATTAATACAGTTATCCATAGGTTCAACAATCATCAAAAATTTGTTACATTACTGAACTGTCCCTTTAAGGTGTGATAAACTCGCTGACAATGAAAAATACATTGTAAATATCTATAAAATACGGTGCCTGAACATCGTTTCGTTATCCCATTTAGAATGTGAACATTTATAATCACATTTACATGAAATTGGGACAATGAAAAGTAATTAATCTACAAAATTCATCTCTTGATGTTAAAATGTATTTCCGTATTCCGCAAAGATACCCTACATTCTCCACCGTGGGCCGCGAAGAAAAGGACACTTGAAAATCAGCAAAGAGTATTATGCCTATGAAGATTATACAACGATACAAACAATGCTGGGGTGGGGTTTGTACGAAATCGACACAAGTGAAGGGATAGGGCTACCACGGGGTTACACAATTTACAAATATTATCAGCTAATATTGTTCATGCCGGAGAAAACTTATCTTCTTTAGGGTCATCATCTTCGTCAACAACATAAAATACAGAGTGCGTATGATGCCATACCCTCCATTCATCTTAGCCAGAACATATACAAGCCCTTTACTCTGTATAGGGTTATAATTAACTTTACGCATCAAATCCTACATTACTATATTAAAATTTCATGTATTATAGACACAAGAGTCAAGAGAGAAACTACAGTGGCAATACCATACCGTAAACCGGGGTGACTTTGGCCGCCGGGGTGACTTTTGCCACCCTGTGAGAAAAATGTATTTTCATTGAGGCTCCGTTACTTGAACAAATTTCTGAAAATATTTTTACATATTCTTATAGGCTAATGTATGAACATTATAAAAATTCATAACATTCTTTTATAACGGCTTACTCTCTGTGCTTTTGTTGTTGTTTTTTGTATGAAAAATAAAGCGCATGATTGATATGGTGGTCAAACTTTCGAGTCTCTACAGAAAACGGAAAATGGAGAATCAAGCAAATATGTCAGATTACGTACACTAGGGATGTACCAAACTGTCAATGCACCAACTTCATTGACCCTCCCTCTGATTTTTTCAAAATGGCCTTGGCAAAAGTCACCCCGGGCTATTTGCTGCAAGCTCGGGGTGACTTTGGCCAGAATAGAATGGTATAAATGTTTTTGGTTACAGAGTTGTAAATAGGACACAAAATGTAATGTAATTCTTAGTTAATATTCAGCGCATATCAAGCAAGCTCTAAAAATCGCATCTAGGCTATATTGCGCCTTCAAATGTCACACACAAAATGAAAAGGCAATAATGTGTTTAAGTCTCATATTTCAGATTTGTATAAATTGTGCATTATGAATGCAGTGTGATCAGAAATATCATTTACTGTAGCCTTATGATTAGTTAGATTATGTTTCAAGAACAATTTTCAGTTTCATGTGTATTTATAATTATTTAAAGGAATAACATTGTACTGTACATTGAACCAAAATACAGGAGTGTAGGTCATCTTGTGGCAAAGAAAATTTTGAGACAAACTGCTAAGATGTGAATCTAGACATTCTTAGAACTAAATCTCCATGAAAATTGCAGTAATGTTCACTGATAGAGCTAGTGTCATAATAAGAAGTTATTTGAACTGTTATCGGACTTGAGATAAGGGAAGGCAATGTTCAATTTGAAGATTTTGAAAATTGTGCATTATCATATTGAAATATCATTTTTAGCTCATCCGGCCCGAAGGGCCCGATGAGCTTATGCCATGGCGTGGCGTCCGTCGTCCGTCCGTCCTTCCGTCCGTCCTTCCGTCCTTCCGTCCGTCCGTCCGTCCGTCCGTCCACAATTTTCAAAATGCTTCTTCTTCGTTATTTTTCAACCGATTTTGATTCTGATTGTTTCATAAGATAGGGCTAGGAGGGGGATTTAAAACTTCTACACAGAATCGTGAAATTCATTATATATGCTAATTTATGCAAATTTATTCGAAATCACAAAAAATGCTTCTTCTCCTTCATTTCTTGACCGATTTTGATTTGGTTTGCTTTATCTGGTAGAGCTAACTTTGGTACACTAAACTTCTACACAGAATTTTGAAATTTTTCTCCATTAATTAATTATGGTAATTTATGCAAATTTATTCCAAAAATCACAAAAAATGCTTCTTCTCCTTCATTTCTCGACCGATTTTGATTTGGTTTGTTTTATCTGGTAGAGCTAACTTTGGTACACTAAACTTCTACACAGAATTTTGAAATTTTTCTCCATTAATTAATTATGGTAATTTTGTATTTATTTATTTATTTATTTATTTATTTTTATTATTTATTTATTTATTTATTTATTATTATTATTATTTGTTTTTATTTATTTTATTTTTTTAATTTATTTATTTTTATTTTTTTAATTTTTTTTTTATTTTTATTTATTTTTTGTTCCCATGTCCCTTCTGGGGCGTCAAATTTATATTTTTTTCACTCTAATTTTTTTTAAATTAATTTTTATGTCCCTTCCAGGGCATCACATTTTAATTTTTTGACCAGTTGAAAAGTGTACCACATGAAATTTGCGATATTTGATGTTGCGAGATGGCGGATGAGCGCTACGTCATTGACGTTCTGGTTTTTACTAAAATCATGTATTTTTAAAAGTATTTATAAGAAAAGCAATAGGAGAAAGAGGTTCAGTGTATTTTCAAAGAACATTAGTAAAGGTAAATATTGAAAATGTTGTATTAAAAGCAACAAAATGTGTGCCGGCAAAAGTCACCCCGACACCCGGGGTGACTTTTGCCAGTCTTCGACCAACAAAATAAAGAAAAATATAAATCAAGAAGGGAAGAATAAATATTCAGTGGATAGACCTTTACTAGTACACCCTTATTATGGAAGAAATTTTTGACAAAAATTAATTATCAACAAATTATTCAAGAAAATATTCAAAAAGTGGCAAAAGTCACCCCGGTTTACGGTACCAGAAATTCACTTTCGTTTCCATAAATTTTTCAAATCGCTTGATATTGGGCAGAACTTTCCTGGGACAGAAGAGAAGAACAACAAATAGAAAATAGGAGAAAAGGAAGAAATGTAGTGGATGAAGGAGATGAGATTGGAAGAGGAAAGATGATAAAGAGGAGAAAGAAGAAAAAGAAAGAAGAGACAAAGAAGAAAAAGGCTAACAATTGTTTAGTGACGTAATCCATCGTAGAAAGTATGGTAGTCTCCCGGGATTACAAATTTTAGTTGCTGCAGATGTTCATATTTACTGTCATTGATTGGCCTGTGGTCTTGATACAGGGATGGTGGGGACAACTCCACCTCTCTAGCAAGGCTTTGCCTTGCAGGCCGAGGACGTGGAAGGTCTTGCCAATCATCGCTGAACTTTAGCTTGTATTGGATACTACCATCTTCGTACTTAAGGGCACGAACGTTTGTCACCGTGGGGTCGCCAACCCTGCTTCCTGGTCGAATTGAAGGAATGGTGATTGTCTTTGAGTAATCTCGGAAGAAGCGATAATCCAAGTACTTCACAACGTAGGGTCATAACAAGACGTCTTTAATACGTCATTTTACGACGTCCTTATGACAAAAATTAATTGTGAAAAAATGGTCTTTAAAAGACATCATTATGACATCTTCTATACGACACAAATTATCATGTCAAAAATGGTCTTTAAAAGACGTCACAATGACATCATTATGACATCTTCTATACGACACAAATTATCATGTCAAAATGGTCTTTAAAAGACGTCACAATGGCGTCATTATAACATCTTCTATATACGACACAAATTATCATTTCAAAAATGGTCTTTAAAAGACGTCAAAATGACGTCATTATGACATCTTCTATACGACATACGACGTGTTAACCAGTTTACGACCAAATTAATACGTCTTAAAGACGTCAGTCTGCTATCAGGGATGCATCGCACTGGTCCTTTCGCGTGTGAAAAACCGATATGTTCATATTATCACACTCTTCTTGAAGTACCCTGCGTGACAATGGCTTTCTATCATGATCGTTACACTTTTCTACGTAGAGGTATTGAGATACGAGGTATTGTACAGATTTTCAAGGCATAAGAAGAAGGAATTACACGTATCTCATGTTACGAGGTTTTGTCAGTGCAGCTTCAAAGGGGGTTAAAATTACGAGGTTTAGTTTCAGGGTGTTTGGGGGAAAACCGAGACAGGAGGCGTTCCATGGGTTTATCAGGTGGTGCCGTAGGTCATTAGGTACAAAATTATGCAAAAAACTCAAAATCTCAAAAAATTGAGATACGAGGTTTTGTCACCCCACCGACGATATGTTGAACTCAAATGAAGGGTAAACATATATATTTTTTTTAAATGAAAAAAATTAAAATGTTGTGTACAAAACGTATGGGGAGTAGTCCACAACTTTGCCAGAGTGCGTTGCCAATTTGAGTCACTCATAGAAATAGATGGATATTTTCAAAGAGCCATAGTTTTCTTATTTCTTGACCAATTGTGGTCAAATTTTCAGGCACTATTCATCCTATTTAGTGTCTTATAGTGCATACATCAATTTGTCCGGATTTCATTGTCCTTTAAATGTTAAATGTCTTTACAAACGTTCTTCAGAACTGAACTATGTCTATTGACTGTTTCTCTAGATCAACAACTACATGTAATCTATTGCTCTCGAGTCATGGCCTCTTTTACATTTAATGCGGTCTTTTACTGTTGGCTGACAGTAAAAGACTGCAGTTTGTAAAATGTAAAAGACGCCATGAAAACGATAGATTTGTCAGGTATTGTTTCCCCAATAAAAGAGAAGGGAATACACTGTGTCTGTAATTTAAAAAAAAGTGTATTATAAATATAATTTATATTTCACTTATTTTGTATTGCCTCTGCAACCTTACTTCCTTGTCAGTTGTAGACTAAAATAAAAACAGTGGTGTGTTGTGTGAACACGCATTCAATTACAAACTCAAAATCCCATACACCAGTCCACACACACACAAACACACATGACACAACACTAAACAAGTGTAGCCTAGTCCCATGCCCGCAAAATTGTGTTGGAAATTTAAAGCCAAGTAAAAACACAGAATCAAGATCAATAAATACATTTGTTTGACACCAATTTGAGAAATTATACTAATATCTGGATAACTGAAGTATCTTTCTTTCCTCGCTGTTAAGATTACTCACCAAACATTCTCAGATGCATGTTTGTTATGGGGTTAAAAGACCCGCACGCCAGCAGCATAATTCTTGTGGGCGCAGCCATCTTGTCTGTGATGAACGATGAATTCAGAGGTTGACGAACTTTTGCCGTAGCAGACGGCAAATCAGCGGTCGTTCCGCACGCACTTGAAGCCACGGATATCGGCCCCGCCGAGTTGGCTATCTTGGTGCATTGCTGCTGCGACGAAGTTTTTTTCAGTCTGATCGGGGAATCTGGCGGGCGGAAGAATTGCGGGGAAGTGGAGCGAGAGCGCCCGGTGTCGCGATGGGGCTTCGACATGCAGAACGTTAAAAACTTAAACTTTCCGGGCATTTCACACGGCGAAACAAGTCCGAGAAAAGCAGCCGTGGTGGTGCTTCGAAGTTTGCCCCATGATTGTGAGAGAAAAAAATCTTTATCACAAAAGTTATGAAAACAAAAACGGAAGGAGTATTTGAAAACGGATCCAGTCTTCTGGAGCTCGAGTCCAATGGTCGAGCTGTTCAACTTTGTCGCTCAATGCAAAACTGTGCAACTTGCGGTCCGCTGAGCTGCGAGGTCGAATCCGTGCGTGGGTGTGATGTAAACAGGATTTTGGGCTGCGGGATACTTCCCGTCAACCATGAGCGAAAATTACTTGAATGCGGGTAGCTTTTCCAGTGTACTGAATCCGCGGGTAGTGTTCAAATTGACGTCATAGTTATTATCTCGCAATACTTGCCCCAGGCATTTTTCATTTGTTCATGTTAGCTTACTACGGGAGTAAAATGCGGCGAATGGGTGATGAATAATAAATGGATATTCCCACTACCCCCGCCCCCACCCCAATCATGATAATTATTTCAGTATTTTGCTGCCACGTATATATGCGTGAAGATTTTGTTTTCTTCATCTTGTCATATATATAACTGTATCAATAATGTGTTTCTCCTTGATCTATTTCCAACACAGTAGGAAGTTTAAAACAAAATTTGCGAAAATCGGACCAAACGTTCCGAAGACAATTAAGTGACATTTTGTCTTTGCATGTCAGCCCGAGAATTGCTCATTTTCGTGTAAATTGTGTACAAAACATAATTATGGACAGATCATTTTTCCTAAAGAGATTTTAAGCATTGGTTAGGCCCTATTAGATTTTTTTTTCTTCATTGAATTTGTTTGCTTCGGGCTCAAAATAGTTGAATAATAGTTCGAAACAATGAAATACATAAATAGGACAAATCTAAGAAAACATAAGAAACTATCAAAACTATAAAAAGAATACAAAATCGGAATAAGCAGGCTTGAACAAATGATTTTGGTTTCAATAGTTTTCTTAGTGAAAACCAATGTTGAATTATCATATTACACAAATTACAATAAATATGTAAATGAGGAGATTTTCACAAACTGAAATTAGGCTATATCATCATGAGTTTTCGCCATACACGCGTGCAAAATTTCGCGACAATTGGTTATTTCACGGTGAAGAGGGAGTGTCAAATTCGAAAGAGCATACACTTTTAATGACAGAATAAACTTTATTTGATCAAAATCGGTTCAGAAATGGCTGAAATATCCAAAAACATAATCATTTGTAATAATTGTGGGGCCCCACAATTATTCGATAATTTTGAACCAGCCGTTAATTTTTTTAAATGCTTCCTTTTTTAAAATTTACAAAAGAGGTTTTGAAATAGTTGTTGATTATCTCTCTATCTAATCACTATTTCAACAAAACACCACATGTACAATATTTTATTTAAAATAGCTGAAACCGATGAGTGTTTAGAGAGTGCCCTCTTGAGTTTTAACGGCTCTTTTTGAATGATAACAGGCTTTTTACTTAGTCGATTTGTAATTTTTCATTCCTTTCGAGCAGTGCCAGTGGAGTTATAACTATTAGTTTGTAATGTAATGGGGCAGGTTTTGGTTACAACAATTAATTTTGACCAAAACTGTACTCTCTTTACCAGAACTCAACTATCCCTTTAAAGGGATAGTTGAGTTTTGGTATAGAGGGCGCTGCACAAAATAATTTTTGTGTGAGATCATGAAAAACTGAGTGTCAAATTTGATAGAGCATACAATTTGAATGACAAAATAAACTTTATTTGATCAAAATCGGCTTAGAAACGGCTGAAATATCCATAAACATAACCATTTGTAATGTGGGGCCCCCAAAGCAAATCACAAAGCCGCGAGGCGACACGTTCTCACGTTACCGATTAATTGGGGAAAATCGCGGAGGGGGAGAAGGGCCGCATTATGACCCCAGCCTTGTTAGGGTTAAACTTAGGGAACAGGAAAATACTAACAGTGTTATACTTTTATGGTCATTATACTTCGATACAAAATTAACGAACAAATATCAACTAAAATGTTGCAGACCTAGCTTGCAGGCTGCAGCAGATATTCTGAATTCAATGAATTGTTTCAAGGCGCTCCAAAATGTGTTGTTTTTATTATTAAAACTGTCTTTGTCTGTTTCTGAATGACTCACTTCGATATATTATATATTCTAGCTCATAACAACACGCGTCTCTGGTTTGATATGGGGATGTACAGATCAATATTTTGCAGTAATATTATTTGTGACAACCGATCGCGTGACATAACTATTATCAGTCAATCAGATAACTTTCTCCTTTTAACGAGTGTACGAAGTTTGAACTGAATTCCTTTAATTAACGGTTCCTAATAATTGTGTAAAATGGAAAGATGAATCCAAAAACAGTGCTCCAAAGATTTTGATTTAGGCTTTGGTATACAGAGATGAACTGCTTATTTAACACTTTTTTTATGCCCTCAATATTATTATTTATTATACATGTATGCATTCATTTGTTGTCCTTGGAATGCATCATGATTGGGAGCTCAATATAATTCACACACGCGGACGAATGGCAGCATACACTTTCACACCCACTCATATGCACGCAGGGACAAACACGCAAGCACAAACATACACACACACACACACACGCACATGCAAGCAAATACTCACAATTAGCATGCACCCCCATTAGTACAAACACACGCGCTAACATCCATCTTTACTTCAAGCTGGAAAGAAACATAATTTATACAGAGAACTTATCAACCTACTTCAACCATGGGCAAACTGACATTTTTGAGGGGGGGGGGGGGGGGGGGGGGGGTTGATGGTGTTTTCCACCCCATGCCTAGTATTGTCCAAATCCAAAACAAATTACTGAGAACTCTAGTGGTTCTCTCAAACCTTGGTGTATTTGTATTACCAACATAAGCATGGAACAAGTTTTTCTTTCTTTCCTGAATTTCACTTTCATTTTCAGATTTGTAATTATCTACTGGAAAGTTATAACTGTGAACAGTCAGTGCAATCAATGAGTTAACGAAATAACTTTGTATTTCGCTCATTTCTCGGCCACATAACATCCATTTAACGTTTTTCACACATTACTTTATAGTGGACATATCAGATCACAAACATACACATTTTATCAACCATTCATCACTTTTTGCACATGTCAACAAAGTTACTAGATCCTTGAAGGGGGTATCCCACTGAGAGGCGAACGTTTGCGAACGTTAGCGAATATAGCGAATTTGGGATTCGCCAACTTTTCCTCTGCCATTAGCGACATTTAGCGACTTTTTTGCGATATTTAGCGACAATTTGCAACATTTTAGCGAATGTTAGCAAAAATCAGGGTTTGCCTCTGCCACCCTGATTTTTGCCAACATTTGTCAGAAAAGTTGGCGAATCCAAAATTCGCAAACGTTCGCAAACGTTCGCAAAACATTCGCCGCTCAATGGGTCGATTGCATTGAGGAACCATATGGTCATGTAATCGCTAGCATTAGCGAATCAACACGAACGTTAGCGACACCGTTTAACAACCATTTGCGAGTGTTTGCGAAAAAATAAATTCGCAAAGAAATTTCGAACATGTCCAAAATTTCTTTGCGACAAGAAAAACTGTTTGCGACAATTAAAACCGTTTGCAAATTTTTTTGCGACCGTTTGCAACCGTTAACAAACTTTTTGCAACCTTTAACGAATTCGGGCGAAATCCCAAATTTGCATAATTCGCTAAAGTTCGCCTCTCAATGCGATAGCCCCTTTAAGACTAGTCTATCCACAAACCCGGTTGACCCTGTACTCTATGTCAATCACATGTACATGTACATGTAATATAGGAGAAAACAGGTTCAAATGGGCATACAAAGGAAATAAAATGAGTACTGGAACATTAAAGAAGACAAATACATTTGTAAATTTTTATTATTTGAATTGTTTCAGTCCAAGAATGTCAGCAATACATATGAGACATTTGACAAACATTTAGATACAGTATATTGAATCGACCTGTACAAGTATTACTTTTAGTCAACAGTAGTTATATGGACACTCAGTTGTATAAATCTTTTTCTACACAGTATTCAAGTGCTGAGCATTGATAATTATCTAGCAACTGAACAAGTTAATGAACAATCTACAACATGTTAAAGGTGCACAGGTCTGTAAAGTGTCAGATATTGCCCAAAATGACATTTAAGACTTCAATCCTGTACCAAAATCATTGTAAGATATGTCCGAATGATGTGTGAAAGTTCATTGAAAAAGAACACTGCTTTCCTGGTTAAAAAAGCGAAAATATGCATCAGCTTTTACAACAAATTACTGTATGATGTTTATGAGGTTTATGACCGTTCATTAACGCTCTTGAGCTGAATGATAGATATCGTCATACTAAAGGGGCATTTGAAAAAATCTAACACTATTTTATTCTTCTCTTACCATAAGCTAAACAACACGGTAGAAGAGAAACGAGTTAGCTCCAAGTAATTTTCGTGGAGTTAGACACTTTACAGGTATCCATTTAACCAATTCAAGACTGGTCTTGAAAATACTCAGGCTGGGATCAACAGAGAATGTGTGTGGTGCAACAAAATTAAGTATTGAAGGGATTAATATTGTATTCTGATTGCCAGCTCTACAAGTTATAACAACTGTGCCTATAAAGTATAAAACCCCTTCACACACATTAATCATAAGTGATACTTGAGCTACAATTAGTATTTGAGCCTGTTCTGACCAATACACATCTGATGACCACTTCTGTGTGAAGGTTCATATCTATATATTTTTGTAAAAATCTAATTTACATATTACAAAACAAAAACAAGAATTGCAATATGAAGCAGTCTGCGTTTAGCCAATCAGTGACTCGTATTTGCCTAAGCCATATAACATAATACATTCATGAATACAAGTAAAGTTATGAAGAAGCTATTGTGAAATAGATCTACTATCTTAGAGCTCAATTGCAGCTTGAGAAAGTAATGGAAATCATTTACACGTATATTGGCTTATACTGGGATACGAGGAACTATTTTTCAGGTTTTTCTTTTTTACCCAAACTTTAGCTTTAACAATGTCATTTATTGTATTATTGAACATGTTATATCACATCTTAATAAACAATCCTCATTGGCTTTTCTTATTCTTCGTATGAATTCTATTCTAATTTCATCTGTGCAATGTTGCTCTTTTTAGCGGACTATCTCACCCATTAGAACTTGCATAAACAATAATGATGATGAAATCATCAACAGATATGAACAATTAAACCATAATCAATGCTGTACTCTCTTCTCCCGCCCTTTAGTTGCTTGAGGTCACTTTTCTGGCTTAACTTCTAAGCCATTAAAGTTTATGCATATTTCTTTACAATATTAAGAGCCGAGTGTAACATACAAATTAAACATTATCTTTTTCACACGGACAACACAAATTAAACAATAGATGTGTAAAATAAAATTACAATCCTTGCTACTTTTTTGCTGCCTATAATGCCTTTATTCTCCACATCTTAAGGTTGCTTTGACGGTGTGGGGCTGGGGATTTCCATCTAAAGTCACTAATATTTACACATGTTTTTTCTTTTCAGGATTTAGATAACTACAACAACAAAAAATGCAGTGGAACCTCGTTATAACGAGGTCGGATATAACAAAATCCTCTTATAACGAGGTAATTTTGCTGGTCCCAGCTCTTTATATTTCTTTGTTTGTTACCCTGATATAATGAGAAACCAGATATAACAAGGTAATTTTCGTAATTCTCGTTATAAAGAGGTTCCACTGTAATTTGTGAAAAATAAGATGACCACAATCCCAGCTACTTTTTGCTGCCTTTATCATCCTTCTTCTCACCGTCCTTAGGTTGGCTGGTGAGGTTGCCCATGGCTCGCTGCACGTCTGCGCTGGCAGGATCCACTCCTGGTAGGTCCCGTAGGACGCTCTGCAAGAACTCGGGATCATTCATCACGTCAGAGAAGTCCTCGCCATCTTCCGGCTAAAATATAAAAATGAATAAATAGATAATCATTATTTATCATCATTGGGTTGGTTGGTGAGGTTGCCCATGGCTCGCTGCACGTCTGCGCTGGCCGGATCCACTCCGGGTAGGTCCCGTAGGACGCTCTGCAAGAACTCGGGATCATTCATCACGTCCGAGAAGTCTTCGCCATCTTCAGGCTGAAATATAAAAATTAATAATAAATAAATAATCATTATTTATCATCCATTGGTTGGCTGGTGAGGTTGCCCATGGCTCGCTGCACGTCTGCGCTGGCAGGATCCACTCCTGGTAGGTCCCGTAGGATGCTCTGCAAGAACTCGGGATCATTCATCAAGTCGGAAAAGTCTTCGCCATCTTCAGGCTGAAATATAAAAATTAATAAATAAATAATCATCATTTATCATCCTTAGGTTGGCTGGTAAGGTTGCCCATGGCTCGCTGCACGTCTGCGCTGGGCCGGATTCACTGGCCGGAACTCAGGATCATTCATCAAGTCGGAAAAGTCTTCGCCATCTTCAGGCTGAAATATAACAACAATTGATGAATAAATAAATGGAAAAAAATAGATAGATAAATGAATAAATAAATGAATAAATAAAAAACTAGATGGATCTTCGACTGCGCGCAGTCGAAAATGATGCCTCCGCCTTTACGCAATTTTGCATATATAATGAGCTCTGTGACCTTTGACCTCATGACCCCAAAATCTAATCAGATCATCGGCCCCCCAAGATACATACATGTACCAAGTTTGATCAGAATCTGTCAATCCCTTCTTGAGATAACGCGATCACGAGCTATTTTTGCATATATAATGAGCTCTGTGACCTTTGACCTTTGACCTCATGACCCCAAAATCTAATCAGATCATTGGCCCCCAAAGATACATACATGTACCAAGTTCGGTCAGAATCTGTCAATCCCTTCTTGAGATAACGCGATCACGAGCTATTTGTGCATATATAATGAGCTCTGTGACCTTTGACCTTTGACCTCATGACCCCAAAATCTAATCAGATCATTGGCCCCCCAAGATACATACATGTACCAAGTTTGGTCAGAATCTGTCAATCCCTTCTTGAGATAACGCGATCACGAGCTATTTTTGCATATATAATGAGCTCTGTGACCTTTGACCTTTGACCTCATGACCCCAAAATCTAATCAGATCATTAGCCCCCCAAGATACACATATGACCAAAGTTTGGTGAAAATTCGTCAATCGGTTCTTGAGATAACGCGATCACGAGAACGGGACGTACGTACGGACGTACGTACGTACGGACGGACGGACAACCCGAAAACATAATGCCTCCGGCTACTTCGTTGCGGAGGCATAAAAATAATCATTTAATCAATCAATCAATCAATAAATAAATACAGATACTGTGTACATTTCATTACGTAAAATTCCAATTTGTACGCATATATGAATGTAAAGTTTCTCTCCCTTTTTTCGCTTGCACTCTTGCGCGAGGCGTAATAACATTTGACACCAAAACTAAAGAAGCCGGGCACACAATTTTGCACAACCAAATCTAGTTTGGGGACACCCAATTCTAGTTCCAAGCCATGCATATTTGAAAGGATGTGGTTACACCCTGCTTGACAAGGCCAACTTAGAATCATGTGGAGAAAATTAAGAAAATTAGACCTACAGGGTAGAACTTTGACTCAGACAGGGTTGACTTAAGTCTTAATGGTGGCACCTGGATCGTTTTTACAGTGAAACCTCCTTATAAAGAGCTCTGATATAACAAATACACTGATATAACACTACCACAGTCCTTATTACGACTACCCAAGAAAGAATACCAACAGTCCTTCTCAGAACTCTCCAAATCCTCCCTTCTCACATGATGGTGCAACCGCAAGCCGACTATATATCAACATCACCATGGAAGCCGATACTCACAAGCACCATGAAAAAAAAACACCCTGTTATAACATGATAATTTTGCTGGTCTCTATAGCTCTATAGCATGATATAACAAGATACCTGATAAAACATGGTATTTTTCATGGTCCTAAGGTCCTCATTAAAATGAGGTTCCACTTTATTAATGTTATGCTACGGTTGAAACTAACTTTTTTGCCTTGTGGCCCAGTAGGGCAAAAAAAAACAAGATTTCTCAAATTTAGTGGCTCATAAACCTGAATCTGGTGGCCCCAAACAATGAAAAACAAAACATGAATGCTGTTATGTTTGGTTGCCCATTCGAGCCAGTACATGTAGGATCAATGAGATTTGGTGGCCCAAAGCTAATTTTGAGTGGCCCCAGGCCAGCGGGCCTGTGCTATGGGTACCTACCTTGGATGCTGCGGAGTCGGTGGCGGGTGTCTCAGTCTCCATGGGGGACTCTCCCTGTGAAGGCGGTTCTGCTGACGATGCCAGGTCCGCTGTCAGAAAGAAGACCAAATTTTAAACAGTTTTTATTATATGAATAGTGTCTAGTATGTACACAGACAATGTCGTCGGGCACGAGCGTAGACATATCATTGATACCCATTCAACTGGGGGGATGATCTATTCATTCACCCCCCCCCTGATAAATAGGTATTACGTAAGTCGCTACGCCCGTGTCGTCGGGTGAGAGTGATAAGGGCGTTAAGTTAGTTTCTGAATAAATTGAGTTATGCATACAATCTTGCAGATCGGAGAATTCTCCATGTGATGCTAACATTTCAGTTAATAATAATTTGTCATTTTTAAAAATAATTATCAAAAATCAAAGAGAGCTACATTTGGTTTCTCCAGGGCTACTAAACATGATCATCTCTCCGAAGTACAAAAAGTGACTTAGTGCCCTTCTCTTTCTCAAACGAGGATGTATAGTTGCCTATAGCTTCAGCATAAGAGTGAAAACAATATGGAAATCCACATTGATAGGGTTGCAGAATACACATTTACGATAGTAATAAGTAACCCAACAATAATGGGACACTATGAAAGACAAAAATGAGAAGGTAGTAAAAATACATGATTTATTCCATTGAAAAACTGGCTTGTATGTATAATAAAGAATTTTATCACCTGACTTAGTAAATACAGTACATGAGCTGCCATGTAATATTTTTGGATATTACATGGCACTGTTACATGGCAATTCAGATGATAAAACAGTTGTTAACTTTGCTGTCGGGAAAATCATGGAATGTTCCCCTCAGGATTTTAAATGCTATTTCGTGAAGAAAATAAGTCCCTCGACTACGTCTCGGGACTTATTTACTCTTCCCTCAATAGCATTAAAAATCCCTCGGGAGTGCAACATTCCATGCTTTTCCCTCCACCACCAGTTAACAACTGTATAATATTCTGCACCTCGCAGCACGTTATCTTAAATTTTTCTTATTATGGGCTATAAATGGAACTTATCATTATTATCATCAAATTGATATCTAAAGCTCACATATATTTGTCTGCCGGAGGGACATCTGAAGGGCATACTCGATCTGCTCTTCCTCCGTCATGGCACCCAGGTCTGGAGTGGGCGTGTCTTCAAAGCTCATTGGTTGGTTGGACATGTGCAGGGCTTGCTCCAGCAGCGCTTCCTCAGAATCTGATTGGATGAGAAGGGTCACACCATCATGAATATTCATGTTTTAACCCTTTAGCACTCAGAGGCCGTGTGAAACATACCAGCTTACTCCTCAGAGCTCCGTGACAAAATGATGTATTTTAGACATTGATCCAAACAAAATGAAATAACTCTTTACAAGTTGAGTTTTGTCAATTACAAGTTATAAATATTTTGGAGATTATAAGATGGCGCATAACATATATCAAAATCAATTGTTGAAAATATACACAAGCCAGCTAGTCAGCTGCTAAAGCCAAATACTTACTCGGATTTAGAAGAGTGTAATCACTGTCCCAGTCCCACATAGCATTTTTCGCGTAAGTAATTGAAAGCTATGATAAATTTGACGATAAAACTCATACAAAATAGCTAAAACAGATACTTATATCTGAATAATCGGAATCGGCGTTGATATCACTCTGTTAGATGCCCAGGATTTGGTGAAAATCATCGTCAAACAATAATTATCGAGCCTTTTTCCGCAGAGAAAGTTGGCGTTTCGCGTCTTCATATTGTCAATGTCTTGTCTACAGGCAAGATCGACTAGCGCATCTGTGTTCGCCCGGTGCTATGCATCGCTGTGTTTGAATGGAATTTGCATGAAGATGGTTCACGAGAGGCATACACTTTATATTACAAATGTTTAGTGTAGAAACCCATTGATACCACACGCACAATTGCAGCCCCGTAATATGCATATAAGGGATACTAGAGCGCGGGAAAAACGGACGGGCGGCTACGGGCGGTTTGAGGAGTAAACTGAAAGGCGGGTACGGGCAGTTTGAGGGCTAAAGGGTTAAATAAATAACAACAAAAATAAAATGTTCTTACACTACAGTAACATAGTCAAACATGTAAATATCACCCAGAGGATGCAACAAGTTACTGGTCTTTCATATAAACCTGAGTTGCCTCCAATTGCAACTTTGCCATAAATCACGATTGCATTAAGAGAATCAAATTCCAACGTTGCGCTTGAAAAATAACGTAACTTTGATGCAATGGATTTACTTTTCATTTCTTTGAAGACACACCCCTTGGAGTGGGCGTGTCTTCAAAGCTGCTCCTTGGTTGGTTGGAAATGTGCAGGGCTTGCTCCAGTAGAGCCTCCTCAGAATCTGATTGGGTGAGAGGGGCAGACCATCATGAATATTCATGTTTTAAATAAACTAGATGGATCTTTGGTTTTGCGCAGTTGAAAGGGATGCCTCTGCCTTTGCATGATTTTTTATCACAAGCCAATTGACTTGCACTGAATCAAATTTCTTTATTCAAGTTTGATGGTTATCTGTTGAATGGTTCTCGAGATATCGCAATTATAATCTGATTTGACTTCAAAATCCAACTGGTTCATTGGTTCCCCAATGTCCATACATCTACCAAGTTTGATGGCAATCCCTCAAACGGTTATGAGATAATGTGATCACAAGCTATTTTAGCCTATATAATGAGCCTGTGACCTTTGACCTTATGACCCCAAAATCTAATTGGTTCATTGGCTCTTCAGGATACATACACGAACCAAGAAGCCATTCTTGAGCTAACATGATCACAAGTTATTTTTGCATATATATAATCAGCCCTGTGACATTTGACCTCATGACCTCAAAATCTAATCAGTTCATTGGCTCTTCATTGGTTCATATGTACATAATGTACAAGTTTGGTAAGGATTCATCCTACCAAAAAAACACACACTTTTGATGGAACAGGGCCAGCAAGCCAGTGCCAATTAAATGATGAGCACCGACCGAGAAAGAATCAAAGTAAGAAAAGCTGACCTGAAGGGGCGGTGATGAGTTTAGGAGTTTCAGCCGTTCCCTCTCCGGGCTTGTCCTCCTGCCTCTGCCTCTGTTCCTCCATGGAGATACGCAGGGCCTGGGCAACGAGGAAGATATCATGGACGTAGTTAAGTTTTTATTCATAATGAAAGTATGGTACAGAGATTGACAGAGTAGAGTACGTACTCCTTCATAATAAAATAAATTAATGAAAGCACTACAAACGTTGTTATGAATTAGAACATCATAGAATTATTTGTTATTCACAGAATCTTTGATTAGCAAATTACTGGCTGAATTCCTTCCCATATTTTCAAAATGAGAGCCGACTGTACAAGACTCCATATAACTGTGGTCATTTACCATGGATTTAGTTGAAACCCCCTTTGTGAATTCCAGCCTGTGTTGTATTTGCAATTGTTATTTAACATAACAAAAAATAATGTTGTTACTTTTCATGACAATTTAATTAATTACATACACACACAAATAAATTTTAAGATGCTTCAGCCCGTTTTGTTTTATCAATAAGATCAGTTCACTAAAATATTCAAAATATATGCACATCCTATTACAAAAAGGTGCATCCTGGCAACTCAAAAATGATGTATCCAAGGTGGATTCCAAATATTGAATCATATTTATGGTAAGGAATGTGGATATATGTTGAAATGTTAGTCAACCGGTCTATCAAATAGATTGTCTCAAAGTCATCAGGCATGGAGAAATACATGTAAATTTGAATACATGTACCAGTACATATTTTAGTGAACCAGTTGACTAAATCGAAATCACAACTCACCATAGCCAGTTCGGGGTCGGTCGACGGGTCGAAGCCGAATTCAAATTCACCTCCGGAGGCGCCGGGGAGGCCCGGGACGGCGCCCGTGCCGTCTTCGCCGACGATGATGGGCGAGTTCATGAGGGCATCCGAGAGCAGCGTTCCAGGGGGGATGGTCACTAGGTGGGAACTACAAGGTGCAATGAGGGGGGGGGGGGGGGAGGAAACAAACAGATTATAATGAATACAGTTCATCAGGTCAAGTCAAAGTCAAAGTAGCTAATATACATCTAACACTTATCTAGGTCAAAGGAAGAAGAACGCCAAGACAGCCAATAAGCACATCCGTGGGCGCGCTAGTACGCATTCATCGCGTATGTGCGCAACTGCCAGCGCGTTGGTGCGCACTCAGTTTTGCGTCTTTGTTATTGTATGCGCAAATAAACAATGACATTAAGCGTATTGGATGCGCCATGGTTCTTGAGGCTCATACTGGCTTCATCAATGTCGATTGATTTTTATGTCAAAATTTATGAGCGATTTTATGAAATATTGAAGAGATTTACACTTATTTTGCTATAAGATGAACGCAATCCGTGATATTGATGAGTGATATAAAACAACTAACGAATGGGCTTTTTGTGATAGTCAAATCTATTACCGAGGTGGGCTCAAAATGACTATTACCCGAAGCGTAGAGGGTAATAGTCATTTTGAGCCCACCGAGGTAATAGATTGTCTATCACAATCAAACACATTAGTTAGTTGTTTTATATCACTCATCGACATTGATGAAGCCAGTATGAGCCTCAAGAACCATGGCGCATCTAATATGCTTAATGTCATTGTTTATTTTGCGCATACAATAACAAAGACGCAAAACTGAGTGCGCACCAACGCGCTGGCAGTTGCGCACATATGCGATGAATGCGTACTAGCGCACCCACGGATGTGCTTATTGGCTGTCTTGGCGTTCTTCTTCCTTTGACCTAGATTTTAGTTTTTACTAACAAGGGCAATCACGTGACTAGAACGTGTGCGCCATAGAGTACTGCACAAATTTGTTCGCGTGTGTATTTTGCTAAAACACATGATCTATGGGACGAGCGCGTAACGCACTTTTAGTGTTAAGTTTTTTACTAACAAGCCCGGTCACGTGATTGTGCGTGTTGTCCAAAACTATCGTTTGTCAAATTAAATGGTAAAACGATCTTATGAGGGATATAATTATTAAATTGTATGGCTTCAGATAAATATAGTAAGATGCTAAGTACAATGTACTTTACATCCAAATGGAACAAACTATTAAAGTACCAATTAAGTTGTAATTGTTAGCATGCCTTCTTACCATTAACTCTAGGGTTTCTTCATTAAAACATAAAATTAATACCATAAGTGCATCTCAGAAATGTTTTTTTCAACTTCTGCATTATTTAGGTTAGTATTTTCCAACTCTTACTCAAAATAGATGACCGAAATTGTAGTGCCCCGCTTCATTATACATTATAATTAGGCTCAGTGGCGTGCCCCCCAAATAATTTGACAAAAACAATAAAAACCTAAGGGCAATATTTTTACAAAACAAAGAAATATATAAGGTGTGCACCTCAATAAGTTGCGTGCCCCCCCCCCCCCCCCCCCCCCCCCCGAATCAATCCGACCACGCTACGCCACTGATTAGGCTAGTATCTTTCTACTTTTGCTCAATGCTCAAAATATTTGTCCAACTGATAATTTACTGGCACTAAGCTCAAGGGCTTAAAGCCAAATAACAGTAAGGGAAAGTTACCAAAGGCATCTTTATTGGCCAACTAGGTGATCAATATTGTTGAAATAGTATGATAAAGGGCTTGTGTGGTAAAATCTGAGCCTTAGTATCGTTAAATGCAGAAATATTAATTGAAACTGAAATTCATGCCATCCGCATTCTGCTGTAATTGGGCTTGAATTCACTGCTCAATCACGCCTCTTCGCCAGGCTAGGCTAGTACTTCGACAAGCCCCCATGCCATGCACACGTGCATTTGTATAGCTATTGCACGCAGCTTATAATGCGGTTGAATTTAATCCCTGTAAAATGCCTTTTTAATTCTGAATCATTTTATTGCTCAAGCAGTCAATTTCAAAGCAGTTTTAGTCAAAATCTTTACATTAGCAGATAAGTTATGATATATTCTGTCACATGGTAGGTGATGAAAGCATATTTTTCATATTTTGTGTGTGATGCGTTTCCCAATACTGTTATTTTGCTTTAAGTGCTTCTCAGAACTGTTTTTCAACTTCTGCATTATTTAGGCTAGTATTTTTTCTACTTTTGCTCAAAATAAATGACCGACTGATAATAAACTTAATTGCTCTCATCAATTGCTCAAGGGCTCATGTAGAGCAGTATATGTTATAATTAGGCTTGTATTTTTCTACTTTTTGCTCAAAATATTTGCTCTTGTTGGCTCTTGACAAGCAAAACAGGAGTCCTGAGGCAACATATACTGAGCTGAACCGACTGAAAAACCAGTCGGATAGGGTCGAGTAGTACTTAAGTGTTCTCATTACCCTGTTCCATCATTCCCATTGATCGTGTTGATGAATGCTGTGAGTTTGTCTGCGTTGAGATTCTGTGGGAAAAACAAACAACAAAAACAGAAATTGAGAAAAACAAAATTATGTTTGTTGCCTCGTTATTAACTTCTCCGCCAGTCGGACTATCATTAAGCTCATATATTAAATGTAGTTTTACTTTTGGTTCTCGTCTCTAGCAGACCTTCTAAAGGATTATAATTCAAAGGCATGATTTGAGATACAAACTATTTGAGAAAAGAATATTGACCGTGAGTGTGCATTTTGTACGTTCATGTTCCTTTTGTGCATCAGTCTTTCATTTCAATCGTCTACTGTTTATTTATTTCTATATTTTCAATAATAACAAACAATAAATACAACAGAGACATAGGAGACAAAACTGTTCAAAATACATTAAAACAAGGCAATTATTATTAATTATTATATTATTAAATATGCAATCTGTTAATACAATCATTATTCTACATGTGTCTCTCATATACATGTATCTACTCACATCTTCTCCAAAGTTGATCAGATCAACAGAAACCTTCTCCTTCTTAAGTTTCTTGGCCATCTTCACAAGCTTGGTACAGAAAAAAAAAACAATAAAAAGTAGAAAGTTAGAAAGTAGAAATTCAGTTTCTTGGCCATTTTGACAAGCTTGGTAAAGAAACAACAACAATAATAAATAGAAATTAGAGACAAAATTGTCCCATATTACTAGGATTGGTTTTGGAGATATATGGGATAAAACAGTATTTACAATATATGAAATGACACAAATAAAGACTTTATTTAAGTAGTTCAAATGATATGTGACCGGCTATAGCAAAACCCTGCACTTGTCGGTAAAAATAAAAATGTAGATTTTCATACCATTAGAAAGGCCTCATCATAAGCTTTTATTTGATGCTTTGTTCTAACAAATTGGTCAAAAATTGGCGAAGATATGACTGTTTCAATTTTACAATCATAAATCTTTTACACACATTATGTGAACTTAAAATGCCCAAAGTATGCATTACCGATAAGTGCAGGGTTTTGCTATAGCCGGTCACATATTAGTTGGACGGATAACATTGTATTTATGAGAACGAAAATAATGATAGACAATATACCAGTATTTCAAAGAATTACTCAATGATAACATTGTAGTACAGAGTAATCTTTAATGAACAGTCGCTCTATATAATAAACATGTTCCTATCACAGCTTTACTTTTACATATTTTCAAAAAATTATTATCATGTATTTGTGACGTAGCTTGGATTGCCTCTAGTACTACTGAGACAATAGAAGACAGGTTGGTCAGGGCCCGTAAAATAAAGATTCACGACTAATCGTACAATCAATTTATTGATTGTACGATCAATCGTACAACCAATTTATTGATTGTACGATCAATCGATCAATCGTACAATTAATCGTGAGTCTTTACGTAACGGGGACCTTGAATTATATTAAACTCGGACAAAAAAAACAAAATCAATTGTTTATGTTGCAAATATGAAAGAGGGAGATTGGAATCATGGTGGGCTATAAACAAAGTACACAGGGATTTCCTAATCTAGAAGGGATTGGGTTAAAAATGACTGGAAACTTTACCTCCTTCTCTTCATTTTCCACCGGGCTGCCGACAAATGCAACAATCCTCATTCTGTGATTCTTGCCCTGTCTGTGCTTCAGAGCAAGCTAAAGTTGGGGAAAAGATGTCAACAAGTATAAAACTGTAAGCAAAACAAAAAAACTTTACATCAATTCCATGTATTCACTCTGACCTACAAAATACTGTACAAGGTGTAACTATTATAGTATAGAGTGAAACAATATGAGATTTAACTTTTTTTCTTCAAGTGCCCCAGTCGGGCAAGTAAAATCAAGATAAATCAAAACAAATATTTGTGGCATCAAACCAGAAACTTGTGACACCCATTAAGAAAATAATCAACAAATTCTGTAATATTTGATTGCCCAATCAGGCAAGTAACATGTAGGTTTATTTAAACTTTGGAAGATAAGTGTGGAATGTATTGTATAGCATAGGCACTCGGAGAGCCCTGCTCGGACTCCTTACCGAGCTGAACTTCCTTTCTATTCATTGCAGATGAAAAACGAAATTGAGATATTCATGTAAACTTGTCAAAAGAACTGGGCCAAGTGGATTTGTGCAATATTTTGGCACCCAAAAGGTTAAAGGGATCTAGTAACTTTGTTGACATGTGCAAAAAGTGATGAATGGTTGATACAATGTATATTATTGTTATCTGATATGTCCACTGGGTGTTGTGTGAAAATGTCAAGTTAAATGGACATTATATGGCAGAGTAATGAGCAAAAATGCAAAGTAATATTCACTAACTCATTGCACTCACTTTGTACACGGTTTTCGTGGTCCAGTGGATAATTTAACATCTGAACACTTCAATCGTAAATATCTTTTTAACGAAAGGGAAATTTGAAAAACCGAAACCTGTCCCATGCTTTCATTGTTAATTCAAATACAACAAGGTATGAGGGAACGGCTAGAATTCCAATTGGATTTTGAGGATTTGGACAATGTTACTAAGTCTCTTTAACAGGGTTCATACACTTATTTTCAAATCAAATTCCATAACTTTCCATTACTTTTACAGAAAGAATTACATGTATAACTTTTCCATGACCACGGTATACAACCTGTTCTTTTGACTTCTTTCAGAGAACAAATTTGTGCAATGCGACGCGTGTTTTAATAGTGAAAAAGATTAGCCTATATCGTAGTATTAGTCTAGATTGCAATTCCATAACTTTCCAGGCCCTGTATGAACCCTGTTGTATGCTACGATTTATAAACTACTAGCTAGACTCACATGTGCTACCCTGATGCCAGTGATGAAGTTCATCTTGCTGTTGGGTTGCACCTGGTGGAGTCTGGCCAGTATGCGCCCCACGTCGTTGGTCATTGTTACCAGGCATTTCACACTGTGGAATAACAAAACAATTCATCAAAAAATAAATAAATAAATAAATAAATAAAGATCAATTTGATTTGTTTGCCCAGCCTTCCTCTTTAATTACAAAGGCTGCGGATTTGATGCCAAACTAGTATGCGCCCCACGTCGCCGGTCATTGTCACCAGGCATTTCACCCTGTTGAATAACAAAACAATTCATCAAAAATTTAAAAAAATTAAAATAAATAAAGATCAATTTGATTTGTTTGCCCAGCCTTCCTCTTTAATTACAAAGGCTGCGGATTTGATGCCAAACTAGTATGCGCCCCATGTCGCCGGTCATTGTCACCAGACATTTTCACCCTGTTGAATAACAAAACAATTCATACATCTTTAACTAAATTAAAATAATCAAGATCAATTTGATTTGTTTGCACAGCCGTCCTCTTTCTTTACAAAGGATGTGGATTTGATGCCTTCTAGTATATACTGTGTGTCCTTCAGCAAGACAATGTATCCATATATTTTGCTGAGCTCAATACAGGTGCAGTAAATGGATACTTGGCAGGACCGACTGAGCGCTCCATATGGGGGTGTTGCATAAAGAGTTGCAATTCATCGCAAAGATGCGATTGTTCGCAAGTCAGAAAAGCAAACTACAAATTGTCTGAATTTCATTGTATCTTTTTGGAAAGCAGAAGTCACTAAAATATATCAATCGATTTCATCATAACATTTCAGCTTTACATAGCTCAATGTATTATGGATTAAAAAATAAAACAATATGGTAATTTTTCTCAACATTGAACCTTTTAGAAATAGCAATTTAAAATGAAAAATGCTTGAATTTAAACCCACTCACTGCCTAGATGCAAAAACAATATTTTGTTTGTTTACAAGTATTAACCTTTTTCAAAAGAGAAAATTTCAAAGATTTTACAGGAGATAGATGAGACTCACCTTGATAGGGTGATGAGTCCAACAGTGTTCTCCGGGTTGGACCTGGTCTTGGAGAGACAGACCAGGTTGACGGCGTCCTGCTGGGCCTGGATGCGTGTGGGGAGGAAGTCCCCATTGCGCATGTACTCACTGGTATCAACACTGGGGGGCAAAGAAAGGTCAAAGGTGAAAGGTGAAAATCAGACAAGGTCACGGTAAAAATTATTGATAACTGATAATATAAAATTGAGCTAATGTCCCACTGGAACTACATTATAAACTAATGTAGCATTTCACAAGTCCATATAATAAATCTACTTGGAGACAAGTGTCTGCAGTGGATACACCTACCAGGAAATAATTAGTGGAATGAAAAAAAAATGATTGCCTATTTATTGACTCATTACATTAGAAAATCTAAAATTAAAATTACTTTCACATGGAATTTGAACAGCAAAACACAAAGAATAAGTTCAGAAAGTGCTACAACTACAACTGTCTCTTTGAGGAACTCACAAGTCACATATTTCAACTTCTAATAATTATCAATACATCATCATCACGTCACAACTTAGTTTTGATTGTAACTTAAAGATTTATTCAATAATATTATTAGTCTAGAATTACTGGGGAAAAGTTTTTAGATATATTAAGGAGCAGATTCAAAACCGTGAGCTTCGGTTAGCAGGTGCATATTCAAATAGTATGTTGTTTGTTTGTCTGGCTTTGCTTTTGTTTGTTCGGCCGTCAACCTAAAACCGATTGTCGTCTGGCCAGCTGCTTGAGAGGATGAGACATATAGACCTGCAAAGTGACAGAATAATCAGCAAGTTGATTGCGGAAAGAACTGCGCCTGATGCGATGCCGACAAAGGGAACCCGCCGACACAGCTTAGTCACACTCACTTAGTTACAACTTACATATTAATATTATTCATGCCCGTTCTGTCATGTGTAAAATACTTTGTATTACAGGTAGCGTCGGGTCATAGCCAATAACGACGGGGTAGCTAAAGAAAACGTTAGGAAGACACATTTTCATACATTTTTGGACATTATCATTGAACATGTCATTCATAATGCATACAGACTATTTTTGGCCGAAATGCAGAAAACATGAACAAAATCGTACCAGAATTTATTTCTTACCTGAATTTTTACACGACTATTCACTCGGAATATAATATAATTAAAAATAATAATAAGATCATTATCTCTCCAACCTGTCCTTATCACCATGATCACAGAAAAAGCACTTTTTTTTCTTTGACATTTGGGCAATTGCACGGTAACGGAAGGACATTCAGACGCAATTTTTGAAATTCAATCAAATAATTCCAGGATCCTGCTTATGATTCATCATTGTAAATAACATTTATGAGACTCTTGGTGGGACACCTTTGATTTCCTATTTTTATTTTTTATTTTTTTACATTACGTTTATTAGATATGGACACTAATGAGGCCGGTAATGGAAGGACGGCAAAATGGACATGGATTTTCAAGTTCTTTAGTTATGATCCAATCTCTGTGAAGTTTAAAATGCTATCGTGTTATATTGGCTCATAGTCCATTCCCTAATGTTCAAAGAGTATTACAAAATTTATTTGAAAAAAATATGTCAATTGGTATATTAATTACAAGAAGTTAATTGCTTCACTGTTCGGTAACGGAAGGACAGTAACGGAAGGACAGAGTTTTTGATTCATTCAAAATATACTTTAGGGCTCTCAAAAAACTGAACTTTTAATGTGAACACATATTGTGATATCCAATCATCCAATTTGGTACCTTAAAACAGAAAAATAATAGAAAGGAATGCAAAAAATGAAGAAAATCTAGAAATAGGCACTGTGTAGTCCCATGTGTATGGGTTCATATATGGTGTCTGTTTCTCCCATCAGGCACACATACAACCATTGCCATAGGTGGGCATTCATGAACATGAAGGCACACAACAGCAAAAACTGCAAAAATTAACACCTGCAACTAATAAAGTATTAGCAATAAATTTTACCATATAACAAACATCAATATTAATAGATGTATCACATGCTTACCCAAATGGTTCAATTTCAGCACCCCTGCAAGTCAAGGGGCTTACTGCGTAAGCCCCTTGCGACTGTAGTGGGAAATAACGGTATGACGGGGCGGAGGCCGCATGCACAGCGAAAATGTACCGTACCGTATACAAATTCGGATACGGCGATCGCCGAGTATCCAAATTCGGATACGCTATGCGAATGATCGGGAAATTGCGTGCGCGCACAAGTGCAGAGTCCGCTTGTTTTTCAGCAATAAAAGTCGATGTTTTGATGATTGCGGGCGTGCTTCACGCAGTTTTACGGCAGAAGACAGAGGAGCAAGAAAAAAAGGAACTCAAAGTCCACATTTTGTGAGTATGACATGACATTTTGAGATACAAATTTTGATGAAAAATTCATCAAATATGTCACCACCTATTCATGAAATTAATGACTGTAGATGGTCTGTAATTTGATTTTTATTTGGTTCAAAAACAGGTTCTACCAAAATTAACACTTGTGTATACTATAATAAGGTATGATAGGTGTACTACACATCGGCACTGTTTTTAATATCGTGACACCGCGTAATATTTGTTTTTGCGCGTGTTGTGAAAAATCGCGCGTGTGATTATGCGCGCTACCCTTAGAAACTGCACTGGTCGAAATTTGGAGGAAAATAATGCGTTTATAGTCCGCTACGAGTATTTTTGTGAAATTTGTGAAATAATGCTAACATCACACAAGAAATTTGGAGTTGCGTGCGTTGTCAACGAGTGTTGAGGGGGTGACGGTATTAAAAACACTTTGAATCCGGGAAGCCAAAAAAACACGCGCGCGTTCGAAGGGGCTATCTCAAAATGTAATGCATACATCGCAAATCTGATCATAGCATCGGAATCTGCACTATTTTCTCAATGTGTGAGTACAATTTCAAGAAATGTGTAAAATTTTAAAGTCTTAAACTGTCGAAAATGTCTTAGGGTGCCGATGTGGGGGTTACTCAATCATAAATGGTTATACCAGAACCATTTACAGTGTAGATGTGCCATCAGGAGACCGTGGAGACGCCCAATATTTTTTTTAATCATGTAAACTGAAAGATATCATTATGTGATCATGATTTATGAAAAAATAATCCCGAAAAAATAAACAAGATCAGAAATAATCCTCATTTGATTTTTCCACTTTTGGCGTGGAATTGCCCATTTATTTGAAAGAGCTGGGCCTGAAACTGAAACTGAAAGAAAGGCTTTGTAATTGTAATAAATATTTAATTATTTCATAACCTTGCAAAGCTATTATTATTAAGAGACGGTTTGTTTGCAGTTCAAAAGCATTCATCGTGTTTCTACAAGTTCTACAAAATTTAAAATCATTGCAGATCCAATGCAATGGTGTCTGTATTTACAAACACAAAAATGATAATATGGGACCGAAGTGAATAGCAAAATTGCACAATCACGAACAATAATGTAGCGTATACCTAAAAATACGCTGCTTTCGAAACATAATTTTACAACTATTTTTACATCTCATACTCCGTTGAGACCGAACTATAATTTTTGACGCTAACATTCCAATAAATAATGGTATTCTAAAGAAAACTTACCATATGATTGTACTTTCCAACACCATTTTCGTTTTCTTTTGTAGACAGGAACAAGAATGGCCGCTAGAGGGCGTTTTTAAATTTGAAGCCATAATAATAATAGGCAACAGCTGATGATGCATGCTGCTCGATTATTATTATAGTACACCCTGAAATAAAGTGATCAATACAAATCAAAATGAAATATCATTTTTTTGATCTGGTTTGAAAAGGAATATTCCATGTGTTGACCATAAAAAGCAAAGAAACTAGTTTTTGTTGCTCGTTTTTAAATTTTAAATTTGATTATTATTATTATTTTTTTGTTTTATAAAATATAAAGGGGATTCTATACTTTATAATGAAAATGTCTAAGCAGAATTTAAAAAAAGCCCCCCCCCCATAATAAATGAAGAATTATAGTACAACGACATACCTTACTTATTTCATTATTTACTTCAACTACTAGATACATGTACTGTACGTACACAACTACTTCCATCCAACGGCACTGTGACTTTGGGGAATTGTGAAAAGTTTACTTTTTTTCTTAAAATCACGAATTAGTCTATCAATGCCCCTCAACACCCGTCTCCCTATCTGTACGCATGTGAATTGTTTTCTTATGAAAGGATTTGTTTTGTTTTGGATCGCAAAAATTGTGAGCATAATGTTATCTCCCTTTCATGTACCCGCTGGAGAGGGAGGGGAGATGGGGGGGGGGGGGGGGGGGGGGTTACATGGGGGCACGGGGTGCCATCAATAGTTTAATGAAAATAATAACAACAAACAAATGGAAAATCCATTAAAAATTAAAGAAAAAAGTAGACTAGGGTGTGCCCCAATCTTTCGCTTGCCCGCTTGACCCAATAAGTCCGACTACATGCAGTGCAATAATGCCACTGCCCGATAATCAATATTATATACATCTTGGTAAAATCTTGTGCATTGTATTAATCTTTATATTACAGTTACTCTATGGTATTAATACTGCTTTCAATATCATAATAGAACATCTCAGGTTGATAACGGGTGTACGAGCAAAATGTATCATTCTATGGGAGCCGGAAGTCGATTGCCCCGAATAACATAATTATTGTCTTAAAAAATAAACGAAGAGCTTTAAACTAGATCCAAAAAGGAGCTAAATCCCCCTTTTCCACTTTGGGGAAAAAAAAGCTAACTTTGTGCATGCACATAATATAAAATGGAATGTTCCACATTTTGTTTATGAATGTACTGGCGGATTTTGCCGGAAAAACGCGCGTATTATCATTTGAACGACATACGGAACGCATTTTTTTTGAGAAAGTGGATTTAGTGCCCGTTTTTTAACCAAGCTCTTTAAATACTAATAAATAAACCATTAGCTGATTTTGTCATAACATTGCTTGGGTTGCTTTTGACAAAACATTGCCGATTTTGCTCAAAAGTGTAATTATTTTGGCTGAATCCTGAAAATAGGCATGTTTATCGGTATAGAATATTGGTGTTTTCAAAGCTCTAGTCGGAGGGAGGGGTGCAGGGGTGTCGATCCTGGGGGGGGGGGGGGGGGGCAGGGGGGGGGGGGCGGTCGTCCCCCCAATGAAAATATTGGGGGGCGAACATATCATTTCGCCCCACCAATAATTCCGAAAATGAGGAAGAAAAAAATCGAGTGATATAATGCCAAAGAGGAGAAAGACACATTTATCAATAATTAATCTTCAAAATAGCTGTTTTTTTGTTTGAAAAGGACTGTAAATCTCTTTTTTGCCGCGTGCTTCGCGCGCATACAGTTTCTCATATTGCAAGTTTCATTTGGGTTGCGGGAACTCACCTTTTGAAATGTGTTGGGCAGCGTAATTTCTCAAATGCACACCTCAAACGAAGTTTATTAAACCCTCATCTATAGATAGCACACCGTCACAGAAAATAAAATAATCTCGGTACATATGCGCTGAACGCAAATCAAATTGGAATATCATGTCCCCCCACATTTGAAAAAGGAGCAGATTGTCCCCCTCCCTTTATCATTATGTATGTTTGGTTCCATACCTATATACTTCATATTACGTGAAATTTCTGTCTCAGGTGTGCACCAAATCGCACAATTTCACGCCCAAAAATACAAAAGCTCAACCCTCCCCCGCTCGGTCGCTTCGCTTCCTCGCAATGTCTCCCCTACACTCTTGAGAAATTGTTGACGCCCTTGCTTAGTTTCATGGGAGCCCAATGCCCTAGACTATATCGATGGCTCTATAGTATACATGATCACGTGGATCCATCTCATGCAAGGCTCAGTCTTTTCCTCGCTATGCCCTTTAAAAATACGTTATGAGTATAGGTTCACTATTTTATACAATTTTAACACCCATGCTAGGAGCAAATGTCTGAAATCTAAAAGCTTCCGGGGGCTCCGCCCCCTGGACCCCCATTATTGTCCCCAAAGTCAGGTCTTCGAGCCATCAAGACACTTTTAATGAGCGCATAATAAAACTTCCGGGCATGCCAATGTGGGGCTTTTAGCTCTCTCAGTGGTCACTCTGGAAAAAATTTCAAATTTCGCCCCCCCAATCTCAAAAACGGATCGACACCCCTGGAGGGGTGGAACTGCGCCCCTCGACCCCCACCTGTATGGTCCGCTTATAATTATACCTTTAATGATAAACGAAACGTTCATAAAGAACACCGTATGAAAACATAGTGTGAAAACTATGAAAACTATGTTTTCATACGGTGTTCTTTTTATTAACGTTTCGTTTGTCTATTTCACCACACCGACGCAGACCAACTTTTTAAACTCCCTTTAATGATATCTATCTAGGATCATCACTCTTCTATTCCCTCTTGGCCTGTTCATTCCATCATTCCCTCGGCGATATCCTTCAGCAATCCGTCATGTCTTATACCATTAGCCCGTGTCACATATCACCGGATACCGTTAACGGTCTCCCGAGAGAGAGCATAATTGTAAACCCGTTCGTCTCCGTTCATTATATTCTTTTCGTGCCCGTTTCTTGTTCGGCGAATGCGTTCCTTGTCACGGGCGATCTCCGTTGTTTTATCCGGCGGAAAGTTTTGTGCTTGCGGCAATCGGGAGTCCAATTTCACCACTGGATAATTATTTTGTTTTCGCAATTTTGTTATCCGTCGGGCGTCTGGCAGTTTGAACTGTCCGGTGATATGTGACAACCCTTATATGAATTTGCTTTGCCTCTTCTTTTATCCAATCTAAATACAAACTGAATCGCCCATCCCTGCCTGGGGCAAATTAGAAAATGAATACAAAATGCTAAAATATAAGCTAAAATATTTCATGAATAAGATAAAAATTGGGGTAAAATTTATTTAATGCACGCATAATTATAATAGGATTAGACATTGAGAGTGATCACTGTTCGTGTTTCCTTGTTGAATGTTAATCTTCCAATAATTTATTTTATTTTAAATTTACGGCTAATTTGTTCTATAGTTAATTTAAACTCCTTTTTCATAATCTTTATTCTAGATAACTAAAGGATTGTAATAGCGCCGTATTGTCCATGTAAGCTGATTGCAAATTGCATGTTTATACTGATAATATTGCAGTCAAACCGGTTTAGACTGATTTATAGAACACCCAAAGGAAACCATTGTATTAATTTTTGCACACGTTTCAATGATTTCATACACTGATATTATATTGTGTATTATTTTGTTTTTCGGGAAATGTAAAAGCAAAAAAAAAAAAATCCTCCAAACTTGAAGCAAGAAAAGTGGCCATGCAATAGAGACAGGTGATCACCCCCCCCCCCCATTTCCTGTAACATGAATTGTCTCTTGAATAGTTGAATTATAGCCATTACGTTGTTTGTTTACAAATTAACAAACTCCAGCGCATACAGAACATAGCCGCAAGGATTGTCACTAGATCTCGCAAACAAGAGCACATCAAACCCATCCTCTACAAATCCCTAAAGTAAATGGCACATCTCCTCACGTCTACATCTCAGATCTCATCAAGGAATACACCCAAACCCGTACTCTTCGCTCAAATAACCAGAACCTTCCCCAGATATCTAAGACCAACACAAGATTCTATGGGGAACGTGCCTTCGGCACCATAGCTGCACGACTATGGAACTACATGTATATCCCTCTCCACATACGCAATGCCTCATCCGTCGACAACTTCAAACGTACTCTCAAAACATGTATGCTCTCCCCTTAAATGCCCAATATTGTTCCATATCATGTATATTTTGTAGCGTTTGTTGTTTAATTGCTTATTTGTTTAGTTTAATTACTTATGTTTGATATTATATAAAGTTAAATGTGTTGAATAATTTGTGAATTAATTGTGAAGCGCATGCATGTGTTCATATTATGCGCTATATAAATGTTTCATTAATATTATTATTATTATTATTTATCTGATACACAAATGACAATAACTGCATCAATGATTGCATCTAGTACCCAATCAATCCGCACGTGACGTGCGCATTTTCCACTCCCTTAGGACTATTCTAGCCCGACTAAATTCTATAGGTGTAAACTATGCATGCTATGCGTGTACACATGCTTTACAAACACCCCGTCCCCATCGAGTCAATTCACATGTTCTGTTCATATTAAAGGGACTAAGTAACATTGTCCAAATCCTCAAAATCCTATTGGAATTCTAGCTGTTCCCTCATATCTTATTGTATTCGTACTAACAATAAAAGCATGAGACAAGTTTCCTTTTTTTTTTCGAATTTCCCGTTCGTTGAAAAGATATTTACGATTGAAGTGTTGAGATGTTAAATTATCCACTGGATCGTCAAAACCGTGTACAAAGTCAGTGCAATGAGTTAGTGAATATCACTTTGCATTTTTGCTCATTTCTTGGCCATATAACGTCTATTTAACTTGAAATTTTCACACAATACCCAGTGGACATATCAGATAACAACAATATACATTGTATCAACCATTCATCACTTTTTGCACTTGTCATCAAAGTTACTAGATCCCTTTAAGGAGAGAAGCGTTTATGCTGATTACATTTCTTGCTGAAGAGCATTCATGCATGCAGGGGCATCGATCGGTTTCGAACTCGGGACCTTGTGATTGGGAGTCAAGTGCCCATCCATGTATAACCTTCTTCACATTGCATATTGAATTGCAAGCCAGATCATGT